>OU611753.1:12183105-12350605 GCA_914767535.2 Dunaliella primolecta | reverse complement strand
CGTAACCATCACCACTCTTGCAGCGGCTCTCATGACCAGCAGCGGGAGTACCCTGGGCCCATTGAGCACCAAGCATCCCCACGTCAGTCCCTAGCAGCAGTTCAAACTCTGCACCACCTGTGGGATAAAGAGCAGGGCTGCCTCAAGCATCACCCCCAGCAGCATGTTTCTAGCCACAGCTTCCCTTCCTTCGCAAGCAGTCACGCCTTCCGCAGAATGTCCCCACCACCCACCCTGTCACAACAGCAGACCTTCCTGCGGCCTTGCGTCCCCAAACCAACCTACCCTTGCTGGCCTGCGCTGGCCTCGCATACTTACATCCAGCAGCGGGGGTATGCAGTGGTGCCCACCTGCTCGCATGCTTGTGGCCATCAGCGCGGATATGCGGTGGTGCCCAGGCAGGGGGAGGAAGCATCTGACCTGCCTGGGCTTGTGGAGGAGCTGCAGAGGCAGCAGGTGAGAGGAAGGGACTGAAACCTCGAGGGAGAATGGGAAGGCCGACAGCCTGGTATCCCTGTTAGTAATCAGGCTGGTCAGGCAGGAGCTGCAGGTGCCGTAGGTGAGAGGAGGGCAGAGCAGCAGGAGGTGCAGGTGTGAGCAAGCTCGTGCTGCGCACAAAGTTCCAATTGCAAAGGGCACATATTCTCATCCTCCCTGGCAATGACATTCATATGTGGGCGGATGGACCAAAAGAGAAGGCACGGCGTAGCTGCGTGTTTTGGCTGCCGTGTTTGCACAATGCCTGCTTCAGTGGCGATGATCATTAAGGGTGCTGAGTGCTGACACACTTAGCAGTGATACAAGATGTGCTTAGATTAGCTCTGGCACTTGAGCGCGCTGATGGTTGCATTGATAGCTGCACCAATGGTTGCTCTGCGCACCATGCTCATGTAAGTGACCTGACTCAGCACTGACCTTTTGTCCAGACTCGTGTGCACAGATCATTCGCTCCCCGGAGGTAGCTGCTGTGCTGCTCTATGTGAACCGCGCGCTTTTCCTGCGGATCGGGTTCGGAGAACAGACGTTCAAGGCGGCCTACAAGGTGTGTGTGTGAATGTTTCTATCCATGTCTAAGCCCAAAGTGGTGGATGGGGAGTGTGGACAGGGTGTGTGTCTGCTGCCATTCATCAAAGTGAGTGCGCACAAACGCACACACACACACACACACACACGCGCGTGCAAGCATACACACACATATATGCAGGACGTCAGCTTGCCCATCGGCCACAGCCAGCATCTGCCCGCCCCAACCCTGCACGCGCTGTGCCTGGAGCTCATGCGGCCCCACCTGCTGAGGGGCCCAGGCACTCGGGGCTTAGACGTGGGATGCGGTGAGTACTCTTTCTAGTTCCTTAGTCCAACATCCAGAATTGGGCGACAAAGCATCTCACTGGGTCTGGTTAAGTGTGGTATGCGGTGAGTACTCTTTGTAGTTCCTTAGTCCAGCATCCGGAATAGGGCGACAAGGCATCTCACTGGGTCTGGTTAAGTGTGGTATGCGTGTTCACAGCACGAACACAGTGCACAGCACGTGTAAGAAAGTCTGTGCTTGGCCCTGAGATTTCCAGGAGGTTCCTCATTGTTAACTCGTCTTTTATTTGTATGCAAACGTGCACACGTACACAACACATACACACGTATTAATCTCAGGCACGGGCTATATGGCTGGATGCATGGCTGTGATGATGGGGGAAGGTGCAGAGGTGAGCTTGTGCAACTGGTGGACACCATTTGGAACCCTGACAAGATCTGAAGTCCTTCGTAGCATTGCCAGTGACACCCATGACCATCTGTTGCAGCTCCCTGAGCTACAAAAGGCTTAGCTTCTTTGTTTTCGTCCCCATGATCTGAGCTTCCTATGTACTGGGCAATTGCACATGCGAGTTCAGATTTTTGTCTCTTTTATTAAAAGTGTTTGTGCCAAGCATCCAGCCTTCCTCCACCCACCCCTATGCTATGTTCGCCGTCACCGTAATGCTCCTGCCAAATAGATGCTTGCCGATGTATCATACAGCTACCACCGCTCCCACTTCAAACACAAATGCCCGTGCCACTCTTCAGTCCTGCAAGGCACCACTTCCCATCGTTTTATACAAATATGGCAGGAATAAAACATGGTGTGTACAACACACTGTGGATGGTGATTCAAAAATGCATATGTACCCTGATTAATTGGAACTGGCGGTGGACCTGGAGAGGCAAGTCCATGCACTGATGAATGTATAAAAAAAACGAGTCTTGCATTGCATGATTGATTGCATCTGGATGGATTGGCATGGGTGGTGTCCCTGGAGAGGCATGCCAATGCAAATGCTCGGACATGTAAATGTCGATAATTGCATAATTAAAGCACTATTTAATGCAAACTGATGAACCGTCACAAAGTCACGGGCCTGGACTGATGAACCAAATGTGATGCACTATCACAAAGGTGACAGCCCTGAACTGATGAACTATGCAATGCACTGTCACAGAGGCGACGGCCCTGAACCGATGAACCGTGTTTCATGCAAACTGATGAACTGCCACAGAGGTGACGGCCCTGAAGAGGCACGTCAATGCATGATATCAATGCATGATTCATGTGAACATGTTATTAAATGCATGGATGGAAACACTCCTGAATGCATGTGCATGAATTGGCATGGGTGGTGGCCCATGAAGGGCACAGCAATGCATGGGAGTATAAATGTCACTGAATGCAAGGCTAACAGCATTCACGGATGCTGTTGTTGATGAATTGACACAGGTGGTTGGCACAGGTGGTTGACTTTGTTGATGAATTGAATTGTCACAGGTGGTGGCACTGGAGAGGCACAGCAATGCACTGGTGTATGAAAGTCAATGAAGGCATGGTTGAAAGCATTGATGAACGCTTGTCTTGATGAATTGTCACAGGTGGTGGCACTGGAGAGGCATGAGCGGCTGATGGAGGTCTGTGCCATGAACCTCACCTTTGCCCTGCCCCGCCTCTTGGACAAAGCACATGTGCGTGCATGTTTGCGTGCGTGTGTGTGCGTGTGTGTGTGTGTGCGCGCGTGCGTGCATGCGTGCGTGTGTGTGTGTGTGTTTGCGCATAGGTGTATAGAATGTGCATGCATGCCTACGCTTGTGTATATGTACGTGTGTGGCAGGCAACTAGGTAAGTGAGTGGAAGAACTAAATGTTGCCTTGCGAGGCTCCATTGCTGCCAAATGGATATTTGTGAAGTGATATGTGTCGAGGAAGTAGGTAAGTGAGTGGAAGAACTACCGTTGCCTTGCGAGGCTCCATTGCTGCCAAATGGATATTTGTGAAGTGATATGTGTCGAGGAAGTAGGTAAGTGAGTGGAAGAACTAAATGTTGCCTTGCGAGGCTCCATTGCTGCCAAATGGATATTTGTGAAGTGATATGTGTCGAGGAAGTAGGTAAATGAGTGGAAGAACTACCGTTGCCTTGCGAGGCTCCATTGCTGCCGTAATTGCATGTATATATATATGTGTATGTATATACCGTTAATCGTGTACGTTGTATCGGAAAATCATGTTATCATGATCCGATGTATAATTACTGGTGCTCCACTGGTGCCAAATGGATGTTGGTATAATGTTATGTGGAGAGGAACTGAACCAGGCTTTTAAAGGGTGAAATGAGCTGACCTATGGGCAGGAACACAGTGCGCTTGGTGCTAACAATCGCAATCCGTTCAAAGCACTATAGGTTTGCTGTATTGAAGCCTTTGCAGTTAAGGTTGCTCAACACGTCTCTCTCTATGGTTTGCTCATGCAGCATGCCAACATACGCACATTCCCTAAACGGCTTGCCACTCGTTTTGTCTCTGGTCAGACTGCAACCAAACCTTTCAGCTGGCAGGGAAATGCACCAATTTAATGGTCGCTTGTCATTTCTGTGCATCAAATGCACCAACTGAATTGTCACCTGTCATCTCTGCCGGAGCACAGTGTGCTTCACATGTACCCACTTGCACAGAAATGTCACCTGTCATTCCTGTGCATCAAATGTACAAATTCAACATTCATTTGTCATTTTTGTACATCAAAAACGCCTCTTTAATTGTTGCTTTTCACTCCTGTGCAGGGTGGTAACTTGGAGCTTTGGCATGACAACTTATTTGATGGTGCGTTTTAGAGGGATGAAGGCCAAGGCACATTTGAAAAGCTTGGCATAAAGAGGAGCTTGAGGCCAAGGATGGAAGAAGAGGAATCAGCACCCAAGATTGCAGCTGTGCCCCCCTCTTTTCTGCCTTCAAAAGAGGATGACAGCAGAAAGCAGCCAAGACTTGTGTCTGCTTCAATAAATGGAAAAAGATGAATTGATTAATGGTGCCACTGTAGGTGGATGGCTCATATCTGCTTCAATGCCGTAAAAGAATCAGGGTAAAGAGGATACAGAGGCTGGCTGCTGAAAGCAGCCACAGCTCATGCCCCCTTCAGGGGAAAAAAGGAATCAAGGTGAACAAGTAAAAAAGATGGTTGCAGGGGGGGAGGGTATGCCTCGTGTCTGCTTCTGGAGGCGAGCTTGCCTTGGCAAGGCAAGGGCACAGGTCTGCCTTGAGTGAGACATGCAGCATCACTTTGACAAGTTACACACGGGCAACAGTTTGCTGGCGCTGAGGTGAACTGGCACGCAAGAAGCTGTGACCTATCGGATCCCCAACCAAAGGAGCTGGCAGAGAGCACAGGGGTTGTTGGCAGAGCAGGAGCAAACATGAGTGCAGGGAAACTCGCGGCCAAGCAGGCAGTGTCAGAAGGTGCCTGCACGCCCATGTGTTTGATTACCTTTGCAGCCCAAGAGTGCTTTGGTGAAGCGCGCGCAGAGAGCATGTTGCCCTCTATGGGTCCTTCTCATGTTATTCTACATGCATGCTGCCACCATGGGGATGCAAACCAGTGCACATGCTCACAATCTGCTAAACATGCGCTGTCCAGTGGTAAGGTGAGGCAAGGTTGCATCGCTATACCCGCTGGCCTACAAGGGCAACTGAGCGGAAATGCTGAGGCCTGTGACCAGACCTGGTCAAGAAATGCTCAAGCTAAACAACCTGGACATTAGAAATAAAAGTAAAAAGTCATGTTCGCCCTAGCTGGCACTTGTAATGTCAGTCACATGGGTGATGCTGCCGCAGTGGACATGGTGCTTCTTTTTAACTTTAAAAAAACCTTGGTTTCATGTCTAACAACATGGTCTGTTGAGTCAAAAGAAGCAGTGGTGCCCAGTTACGCACGCGTATACATGCAACTGCAGAGCGAAGTGCTGTCTACCAAGAAACATGTGATGCCATCTACACATGGGTGCTGCTGGCATGAAAGGCATGGTGCCCATCCTGACATGCACATGCAGCTGCACGTGCAAAATAGGTGTTGTCCTCCCTAGGCGCCTCTGATGTCATCCATTTGGGTGCTGCTGCCACATAAAATATGGTACCCATGCAAACATAAATATGTACGAGCAGAGAAGGTGTTGTCCTCCCTAGGCGCCTCTGATGTCATCCATTTGGGTGCTGCTGCCACATAAAACATGGTACCCATGCAAACATAAATATGTACGTGCAGATAAGGTGCTATCCACCCTTGGCACCTCTGATGTCATCCACATGGGTGCTGCTGCCACATAAAACATGGTACCCATGCAAACATAAATATGTACGTGCAGATAAGGTGCTATCCACCCTAGGCGCCTCTGATGTCATCCATTTGGGTGCTGCTGCCACATAAAAAAATATGTTGCCCACGCCAACATGCACATGCAACTGCAACCGCAGAGAGAGTGCTGCCCAATCTAGGCACCTTCGATGTCATCCATGTGGGTGCTGCTGCCACAGAGGACATGGTACCTGTCCTCACGCAGCTGCTGTCGCCCGGGGGCAGGCTCGTGGTGCCTGTGGGGCCACCACTAGGGCTGCAGGTAAGAGGAGGAGACACCAATAATAGTCGCTGTGGGCATCACTCTTTCCATTTTTTCATCATGCCCATGCTCATAGAAGGGGCAGGCTCGTGGTGCCTGCGGGGCCACCACTTGTAGGGCTACAGGTCAGAGGAAGAATAAAAAGAATGAGAGGTTTCAGGAAATGGTGATGATACCTGTCCTCAAGCAGCTACCGTCACTGGGAGGCAGGCTCGTGGTGCCTGCGGGGCCACCACTTGTAGGGCTACAGGTAAAGAAAGGAGACACCAACGATTGTTCCTAGGGGCATCAGTGATGCCGTATCGCCTTTCTCGTTGTTTTATCATATTTATGCTCAGAGAGCGGGCAGGCTCGTGGTGCCTGTGGGGCCACCTCTAGGACTACAGACAAGAAAAAACATGAAGAAAAGGATGGAACAGGTGGAAAGCAAGATATGGAAGCAGCTTTGACTGTGGAGCCACGGTTAGGGCTACAGGTATCATGTCAATTTGCGTTTGCTGTAGGCATGCTCTGCCCTGCAGCGCAATCGCTGCATGCCAATGCTTGAGCTGCCAACACGTTCCATATATATATATATCCTGTGGTCCCAGTGGCAATGATAACAGCACCAGCGTCAGGGAACTCTGCTTGTCTGCATTTTCTACTTGAAGGTGGACGCATCTGCTAAGCACCTCCAAAGGAATAATGAGCTTTGCAAGTCTGAGGCGGTTCATCACCCTTTTCAGCCTACGTTTGTATGAAATCCATGTTTATTAAGGAGGAGCAGTCAGTCAATCTGCAAACAGTTGATAGAGATGATACTCGTCCGCACACACATGTACATAAATAAAGTCTCATGCTAGATTTAATTTTCTAGTTCTTCTGCAACTTCTCATGCCAGGCTTACTCTTGTCATAAAATGAAACTGCAATTGCCACCTGTTGTTGGCACCCCTCACATATATTACTCAGTTTTTATGATTGATGTTAGCATGTCATGTTGTATGAAAAGGATGCACCATAGGCAATGTCTACCTTGTCTCTCCCACTTTCAACCTTGCACAAGCAGAGGTTTGAATCAGGCGGTGGTGAATATATTAATACACATTGCTAGTGGCGCTCTCATCAGTGTCAGTAATTTGCAAAGGGCTCTTCCTAAAGTAAAAATTTGAAGACATGTATGAGCAAGTCCGTTTGCACCAGTAAGTGTTGGCTTGACATGCCATGCTTTATAATTCTTGTCTTCGCTGTCTATCGTCACTTCAAAGTTTAGAGAAGAACACACATGTTCCTTGCAATGCAGTGGCTGACAGTGTTCGACAAAGCCCTGGATGGCAGCTTGAGCAGGAGGCAAGAGTTGGAAGTGAAAATGATGCCCCTGACCCGCCCTGCCAGCCAGATCGTGTGGTGATGGCCAGCTTGATCTCCTTTATTGTTATTAAAAGCAATCGCCCATGGGCCCCTGGGTTTGGCAGACAAAAGTGCAGCCAAGTCATTTCCTATTCATGACTTTGTTGTACTGGCTGGTAGGGCAAGGGATTGCTTTCTTCCTTTGTATGACAAAGTCTCTCCATTTCCCATCTTCAAGTACATTCGATCTCAAGTTCAGCCCTGCTTAGGTGCATGCTGCATAGTTTAACAATCGACTAGGTTAAACATTTGCAGGGTACCACACACTCTTCCAGCTTGATCCCAATAAACCCCAACGTCACATGTCACAAATCGTGCTTTGAAACTGCCCTTTCTTAGTGCCAGTGGAGTGAAATGGCAAGAAGGCACTGAGTCAAGGCATGGAAAGGATTTTTAGGAATAAAGGAGAAACTTTTGCGCCAAGGCTGGCTGCGTGCATTGAGCGAACATTGATGCAGAGGAGCTTTCATGGCGCACATTGTTCCCTGCCTTTTTTGTTACAAGGCTCTGTGTGAACATGTTTTACTGCCACCAATAAGTCAGCAGAATAAAAATACAAAACAAAAAAACTCCAGAGGCCATGAGAGCAACCCAATATCAACCAATGAAAAATGAGCCACATTGACCTTAAGAGCCATGGGTCTCCCTCACCAGTCAGTAAAGGGAAGTGAAGGGTTACAAAGCTGTACCTGCCTGCGGGGGCAGCTTAACTGAAGCAAAAATGTGCCTGTAACGACACCAGTCCAATCTAAAAGCAGAACTCGAAGCTCAGTCACAGCATTTCAGACGTGCAGACCAGACAGTAAGGGTTTCAAGGGTTACAAGGGGTGAATACCTCAGCCAAGACATTTGACCGCTAGCCTGTTCATAAATGCACATGAGGTCATGAGGGAAAAAAGGAAGTTTGCTGTTGTCCTGGCTTATAAATAAATTACAGTATCCTGGGAATTCACATGGTGAATGGAACCTAGACAGAGCATCCTGTGGGAGATATAAAGAAATGCTACTACTAATAGAAAATAGATAAAAGAGTTGTTTATCACATTTAATCCACAAGCCTTGTGTGTTTTCAATGATTTTTTGGAGCGAAATTTTTTTACCACTTGATTTGATGCGATAACTGTCTCCACACCCCTTAAATCCTTGGTGACTAGTTGGAATGTTTGTCTGCCCAATGAGCGTGTGCTTAGGAAGATGTTGGAGCAGTCTCTGAGTCTCATTGATTCTAGTCTCTGTCAAAATCATCAATTGGTGTTTGAAATCTGCATCACAAGTTCTTCATGCTTCATTTCTTCTCCAGTCGCAAAAAATTACCATTGCAGTTAAAAATAGCAATTCGAGCCTTTAACATTTATCTTTTCAACCTTGATTCACACCACTGGGGCCTGGGTTCCCACTGTTATTCAATAACAAGTTGTTGGTGTTGGTAGTGCGCAGTGCTTTGCCCCTCCCAGTCAGTAAGGAGAAGCTAATGTGGATCTGGTGGGTTTCTAGCAGCACGTGGCCGAGGCACCGTGTAAACCCTCCACCAAGAGAAGAAAAGTCAATGGGGATCAGGAGGTTTATTAGCAGTACCTCGTGTCTGAACTTGTCGACAACAATTGCCTCTAACTCAGCCAAGACTGGACTTCAATCTTCACAGTATTTGACTCCTCTCACTGCCTATCGGATTCGGCAGTTTGTGCGCAAACATGCATTGGGGGACAGGCCGCACGTACCGCTCTGGTTAGGACATACTAGCCTAATGAGTCCCAGCTAGCATGCATGCAATCCAGGTGTGGGGCACAGAGTATGCAAAGGAAGGTCAGGAATTTTCAACTTGAAGTGAGTTGCAAGTGCGCCACATGAGTCTTTTGAAGGGCACACTAGTGTGAAGCATGCAACTAAGAACTGGGCAGTTTTAAGAGTATGTGGGCATGTGCCATTGCAGTTCTACTGGTTTAAGTCCGCTATTAAGATGTACAATGGTCTGCTAAATTCTAATTGTGAGACGCTCAGGTAGGTCCTGAAGGCAGACTTACACTTGCACTCCGGGGCCCTCTCATGTTGGACTGCTCAGATCCTGGATGGCTTTCAAGGATTGCTGCAAGTCTTTTGTACAAGCAATGAAGCAGGGTACGCCAGGCTTTCAAGGATTGCTGCAAGTCTTTTGTACAAGCAATGAAGCAGGGTACGCCAGGATTTCATTGGTGATTTGAGGCACAGGTTGCGTGGTGCATGGAAAGCTGTTGAAGGAGTGGATCCGCGTACAACAAACAACAAACTGGCTACATATCAAGCATTCTTTGCCTTTTGACCAAAATGTGCTCAAGCCAATCTGGCTGCCAGTGTATTTGTACGTCATGCAGAATTTTAATAGGTTTGGGTTGAGAGCTCGTTTTGACTGTGGAAACTGCGTCTTGGGAGGATGGGATTTTTCCGGTGTGTAATCAATCCTCATGCGGGCAAATTCAAGACGAGGCCCATGTTCTTTTCATATATAGGTATGGGGGGCTGTGTGCTCTAAGAAAGGAAAAGAAAAAGAAAAATTACGTAGGTAGAGGAAACTCTCCCTACATCAATTAAGGACAAGGAGACACATTGGCTCAGAAGACTCTTCTCGGAGCCTTGAATACGACAAAAGTTCTCAGAGTCATTTTGGAATGTATCTGGCAATTTTCTCTCTCCCCTTTGCTGTTTTCAATTTACTTGAACGACATTCAAGACAGTCAAGTTGACTGTCTGGCTGAAGGGGTGCAGGGTGCGCTCACCGGTATTCCCAATTTCATGGTGACTCACTTACTGTTCGCTGATGACCTCTCTCTCATGTCCAATGACCATACCAACGTGCAGACCATGCTAAAGAAATTGAGAGCCTATGCTGAAAGGAAATCGCTGACTGTCAACACGTTGAAATCTGAGGTGATGTGCTTCAATTCCAGGTCTGATAATCTGCCCCCACTTTACTTTGATGGTACGCAGCTCCCCTACACAGATACTTTCAAATATCTCGGCATGATGTGTGACAAAACAATCAATCTGGATGTTGCGGCCGATGCAGCATTGAGACCATTCACAGCTGGTACTTTCCGAGTCAACAAGTTTGTTCAGGAGCACGACCTTGCCAACAGATTACACGCCCAGATTTGGCTCCTCAAGACGTACGCAATCCCTGCTGGCATGTATGCAAGTCAGATCTGGGCTACCCCTTACCATCGGCAAGGCAAAGAGATGGACAATCCCATACAGAAGTGGCTACTAACAGTGCTTAAAAGAACTTTGGGGGTCAGGGACACTGCTCCCTCTTGGTGCATCATGCGAGAATGTGGTCTGGAGCCCTTACAATTCAACTGGTTCCAAGCAGCAATGCGTCTTTACAACTCCTTGACCCGATGCAACAGCTCCACAACGGAAAAGATTTTGCAGGCTGACATGCGGCTGAGCTCGAGATCTGATGATTAATGGTCCTCCCATATTCTATCAGCCATGGATGGTTTGGCACACTCCCATATTTTCAAACAGAAGCTGCTGAATTGTGAGCCCATTGATCTTAGTCGTTTTGTTGTAGATCTCAGGACCAGGCATCTACAATATTGGGAGCCTTTCTCCAACACACACCCTAGAGAGCGCAACAGTAAACACTTGACCTATCACCAGTGGTGCGCTCCTCCTACTAAAAGAGCCTTGGTTATGCATTCTCCTTATAGTCTCCCCAAATACATGTTCCTTGACCTCCCCCACGATGTCATTCGCAGCATGGCTCGGTTTAGACTCCGCATTCACACCCTTCGCTATGAGACAGCAACTTGGAATCACAGCTCTTTCCCAAACTGTGACCTTTGTGAGGCTGATGATGATGTCCAGGATGAACAACATGTCCTCTTCCATTGCACTCATCCCCAGGTGGTCTCTCTCCGCAGGAAACATGCTCCCTTGTTCTCACAGGCAGAATCTCATGATGTGTCTGCTTTTTTGAACCAGAACAACAACAAACTTCCTTATTTCCTTCATGAATTGATTGCTTTTTATGAGCAGGCTAGCAGTCGCACTTCTTGACTGAAGGCCTTATCCTTGTAAACCTTGTATCTGGCAATTTTCACCTGTACATCCTTTCTTGCAGCATCAACTTAATGTCCAGGCTGTATCTGATCTCCTCTTGCAACGCAAGGCTGTAGGCCACCATTGTAAACCCTTGTAAACCCTTGCAACGCAATAAGAAGCTTTTCTATTTCATGCCTGAGCTTTTGGATTTCCTGTTGGCTGGCATGGACTAGCCACAGGCTAATCAGCCGAACACTCTGGCCTAAAGTCTCCCTGTGTAATCTAATCTAAGCTAGTCTGCCTATTAGATAGCACCTCATGATCATGGTTGCTTTGGATATCCAAGCCATGAAGTTGCCTCACGAGACTCGTGCTGCTTCTCACCTCTTCGTTACTTCCCATACTGCGTCACAAGAGCGCCCAATGTAAGGGGGAGGTGGGTCGTCCATCAAGGGCACTTGTGCAAGAAGCGAGCAAATAGCATCAGAGCTTGTATTTTGGCCCGAGGTCCCTACCTTTCAGGACAGCTGACCTTTCCTAAATGCACGCGGCCAGCATGGACCACATAGTCTTTCTTTCTTTCAGCATCAGAGCAGCAGGCATTGCATCTCAGCTCTCTAGACTAGGTTGATCAGGGATATTAGGGTCAAAAGAGTTAAGGAGAACGGTTTAGGGGTGAGCAAGTTGTGCTGCGAGCACGTGGACCAAACGGTTTGCATTGCTTACATCCACATGCGCACAATTTGACCCACAAGACTCATTGCTAGCAATGTTGATAGTCATTTGACAGACAACGTTGTAGCGCTCAATTTTCATGTTATAAAAAAAACGATGTCTGCCGCATACCGTAATTCTACTCAACAAGCGACATTAGGCATCCAGAGAAGCAGAAAAAGGGTGGGGCATGCGTAACAAAGAAAGAAAAATCAACAATCATCAGGTTCGATAATGAAGTTCAACTGCATGAAGATGAATTCCCCATCAGTGAAGCATAAGTGTGCTGGCAAAACAGCATTCAGTTGCAACAAGCCCCCATCATGATCTATCACACACAATAATGAAAATAAGAACTACACTTTTGAATTTGCAATTTCCACGTTGGACGTGGTTGCTTTACACTGCCTCTTTTGTTTCCTCATCCTCTCTATGTAATGGAGCTCTTTTTTCCGCGCCTCTGAATATCCCATTCATTGCAAACAACTGCTCCAACCCTACTCTGGACAGCTCATCAAAAGTACAATACATTTAACGAGCATTGACCCCATGCAAGGAATAGATGAATGGAAGCAACCAAACAAACATGTCTGGCTATCATGGGCATCCAAACCCAATCTTGAAATGAGTTTCATTTACCGAAAGCCACAAAATCAGCATTTCTTTTGCGTAATTTTGAAGCACAACCCAAGGGTATGCCAGCTGTAAGGGCAACATGCAGGCAGGCAAGTAAATTTTGAGCAGCAGCAGCAGCAGCAGCAGCAGCAGCAGAAAACAAATCCTTCGTTGCTGTTGCCCTGGGCCCTCAGCTCTCAAGAAGGCTGATGCTGCACCGGATTGAGCACCGTTTTGCTCAACAATCACAGGCGTCAATCCACAAATGGGAATTTAGCACACAAATGGAGGCCAAGGCTGCCCAACAAGGTACCCCACTTTCAAGTGCAAATACGCTGCCAATAAACAAGTGCCACCATGTCGCCCTTAATTGGTCGCGGGGTACACCAGCTCTTGCGGGAGCTTTGGATGGTCCGCACCTAGCACCTCCCTGATCCCTGCCTCCAATTTCTCCTTGTTAGTCCCTGTTTGCGTGTACGCTACCTGCAACAGATGCGCAATACAAGGGACAGTCAAACATATGAAGGCATGAGTGTGCGCAAAGGAAGCATGGAAATGTGATTGAAGCTCAGGATCAACTAGCAGGCTCCCTGTTCACAAGGAGCGAGTGCTCCTCTCTATCGGTGCGCCTGAGGTGGCTGTAGGTATTCCCTTGATGCCTCATTTTATTCATCTGCTTCCATAAAATCCTGCAACAAAACCTAAACAAATCTATGCTAGAGATGATGCCTTCTATTGTTATTGCTTTAATGAACACCAATGTTATCAACCTGAGGGATGCATAAAAAAACCCATCAGAACTCCAAAGTTTGAGGAGTCTTTACCTACCCTGCAAACCGAATTTTGGCCTGATGTCTTTGTTGATCTGTTGATTTTTTTTTTATCAATTTGAGATAGGCGTAGCAAAGACGAGGTGCCCTTCTTGTGCCTCATCACTCCCAATTACACTTATTTCATCTAGGAAGAAACCTGTGACGACAGCTGCAAGTATCTTGCTTCCAATTTGCTCCAGTATGTGCAGACATGCACACAGATGGTGAAAGCTGCACCCAATAAAGGACGCAGCATACACAAAGGGAAATCTTGGAGGGGCAAAGAGAGCAGGCAGGAAGCACCCTTTACCTGCCCATCCTTGAAGACAATGAAACTGGGGGTGGACCGGATCTTCAAGCGGTCCTTAAAAAGAGCCTTGGTCTGCTCGTTGGCGTTGCCAAACAGCTTCATCCAGACCGTTGTATCCTTGTATCTGCAAGCATACAGGCATTTTTGCACTAATTGAAGATCTCTATCCTTCCTTGATCAACATGGCTACCAAGCTTCCATGTAGTCAACACAGAGTGCATCGCAAGCTGTGAGGCGTTAGGGCCCGTCATGTGCTGAATCTCTTGCTGGCTTGCTGAGAAGGATCACAGTATAAGGAACAAAGGTTGGGTGATGAGCCTAATCAGATATGCATTTGCAAGGGCAATACAGAATCTTGAGACCGGGAACCGGGAGGAGGCTTGGCTGTCACACTGGGTGAAGTTATTGCTTAAAGGACGGGGATTGAAAACTTACAAGCTTGCAGCCCACCCACACCCACACCCACACCCACACACACCATGCGCTGAGCATGGGGGAGCAAATGCACGCACCTCTCTGCTAGTTTGTGTGCAGGGCGCTGCATGCCCTTGCACGGACGGCACCATGTCAAGGCGCTGAACAAAACGACAACTTTGCTGTCACCTGCCTCAGCCAGTGCCTCATCCAGCTCCTGCAGAACATTGATGCAATAATTGCGTTGGAATTTATGCAGAAGCAGCATCAGATTGTGCAGTAAATGCCTCAGCCAGCGCCCCATCCAGATCCAGCAGCAGGGTATGGGCAGTAACTGTGCTAGAGCGGGGTATGCAGCGTCTGCCTCAGCCAGCTCCTGCTGAAGTGTATGGAACAGCATCAAGAGAGCATGCAGTCAAAACATGCAGCACGTGCCTCAGCTAGCGCCTCAACCAGCTCCTGACAGAAGGGTTTGGAGATCATTATCATACTTGCGAATGGTATGCAAGGAGGTACTAGGAAAATAAGATGAGGAAAGACAGTGACACAAGCAGCAGCAGCTTGATAGTGGGCTGCCTCATGCACAATTGTATTTCAAAAATGCCTTTAGGTGTGGCCAGACGTAGACACCTGCCACGTTACAAAGCTCACCCACCCACCTTCTCGGCAAAAATCAAAGACATGTCGCCCTCGGCCACAGACAGCATCTGCAAGGCACCGCAACAAGAAATGCAAAAGGTGCTCAGCAAGGGAAAGGCACCAGCCGAATGGCCATATACCATACATAAGGCAAACCATTCTGCTCCCCCACAAGAAGATGATTTCGAATCCTGCCTTTATCCTGCAAACCCCCTTAGTATTTCAACTTGAGTGCCCGCATGTCCCTGCAGGGGCAAGCAGCACATATTTGCATTTGAGACCTGCAAGGTTCACAATCCCGTACACTCTTAGAAAGGGTGCTGTTCAAAAGACCATGAGTTTTAGCCGCACACACTGCTCCTAGAATGAAGACCTGCTCAGTATACAGATACCTTTTTGCTGCTTTTCAAAAAATTACAAGCTCAACTGCACACACATCTGAAGACCTGCTTCCATGCCTTCTTAATGTGCAGCTATGCGCTCATCTGACGCTGTGCTTGATCTGCTCCTTGAGCTGAACAGCAGGCTCTCTCGCCTCCTGCTGCTGCTATTTCTCAGGTAAAGAGGCGCTCAACTGGGGCTCCGGAAGCTCCACAATCCCAGCTGCCAATGCCCTTTTGGCGCGTAAGGACCATTGATATCCAAAAAATAAAATGTAATAAACTTATATTACCACGTTCCTTTGTGCTCAAAAACACTTATTTTTGGGGTTATCCTCAGCCATCCCGCAACCCTCAAAAACAAGAATGCACGTTATGAACGGTGTGCACAGGGCAAAAGATGGCCGCTGCAAGATGCCGGCTATTGGTATGACATGGCAGTCCATGAGCCGAGGCAGGTTGCAAGCAGCGCGCAAGTTAGCACTCAAGATTGATTAAATGCGACCTCATCTTACTTGGATGAAAGAATGAGGGGATCTGTTACAAGTGATGTTATGATTCATAATCTATGAATGAATGTGGCAGCCTTGGGGTACCACACAGCAGTGAGGAAACTTTAAGGAAAAGCGATAGCAGCGCTCGGCTTCAGGGAATTTGCTATACTGTGGTAAGAAGCGCAAGCACCTGTGAGGAATTGATACCGGAGTTCTGCTCGGACTAAAGCAGCACCCACCTTTTTGCTCAACTCTTTATCCTTGGGCATGGCACCAACAAACGCCTCCACATCCTGGAAGTCATAAGCAAAAGACCAACATCAAAGCACAGTGGTGAGAATGCATCCAAGTTGTTCGAGGGTACCATATGTCGGAATCGTCCTAAAAAAGGCTGTGCACTGGTCCCATTGATTTTGAGTTCCCCATGTCAAGGAGTGAGCAAGCATAGGACGAGAAAATAATTTGTGGCAACTAAGGCCCGTTGGCTTGCTACCAGAAAAAAAAGCACGAGTGATCGAGAGATTGCGCCAATCGGTTCGTTTTCAGGAAAGAAGAGGTGCATGACAGGAAAATATCTGCCACGAGCAGCCTTTTAGGGTCCCTTCCCAGGAGCGACAACGGCAAAGGCGTAATACCTCCATCCTCATCAAGACAGAAGGTGACGCTTTACAGCAGAGGCCTGGTTGACCACCAGGAATCAACATCACACACACACACATGCACACACACACACGCGCGCACACACTCTCTCTGATGTTGCTTCTGGTGTTTTACCCTGATGCATCATACATATGTGTGTTTGCTTGCTTTGTGCTACTCATCCTGCAGGCTAAGTTGGATGAAATGATGAAGGGGCCAATGATGAAGGGGCCAACAGCACATGTGCACGTCCCCACCGGATCACCCCACCTTGAGCTCCAGGAGCTGGTTCCGGAACATGAGCAGGAACTCGTTGAACTCAATCTGCCCCGACTCATCGATGTCATACTGTTGCATGATGCTGACCAGCTTTTCAAAACTCTGTGGGTTGCCCATGTGAGCAAAGAGCTTGGCAAGCTCAGTGGCGCCTGCATGTAAGAAAGCAAGGCACCAGTTGCGTCTCAAACCAAATCAGGTGTGTCGAATGAAGGCCTCTTCATTGCAAATGCGCGTATCATGAAAGGAAGCGCCAGCTGTGCCACACCTGCATGCAAACAGCAAGCGAGGCACCAGTTGTGGCTACCAATCAGGCTCCTGAAGTGAAGGCTTTCCTTCAGTAAATCCGTCCATCATTGAAAGAAGCAACAGCTGTGGAATGCCTGCGTACAGCAAAATACAAAGCACCGTAACTATGCACTCACAACTGTTGGACTACACCGTTGCAGCACTTAATTTCCACTGCCTTTTACCCATGGAGTATGTGCGCATGCCAATCAAGAATGGCCTTCCTGATTCTATTTCACACATCGCGGCAGGCTGTGTTTTACGTATGAACACGCTGGCACATGAAAGTGAAGTGCCGTCTTGGTAGGCAGGGTATCACACATGGACAAGCTCATTGGCACACAATGTGACATTGGCACAGGGTGTCACACATGGACATGATGGCTCATGGGCACATGACGCGACATTGGCACAGGGTGTCACACATGGACACATTGGCACAGGGTATTACACATGGACATGATGGCTCATGGGCACATGATGCGACATTGGCACAGGGTGTCACACATGGACATGATGGCACATTGGCACACGATGCGACACAGCAGAGAGGTCTGCTGCCAACCAAGACCATCTTAGGGGGGCGTCGCAGAGCCATAACACGTAATTCCGTGTGCCTCCCTGATCGCCCCATCCCCCAAACTTTTAATGCAGGCCTGCTTTTAGTCACAGAGGCAGTCCACGCACAAGGAATTTTGGGAAAGGTTTCGTGCCTGCTAGGATGCTCAAAAGAGGAAGAATAGACGAGGGGCCACAACATGAGTTCATTTTTGAGCAACCCCATCACTGATGGCATCGGGTCACCTCAACCTAAGGTGTGCAGCTGTTATTACATATATATATATATATATATATATATATATATATATATATATATATATGTGCAGCTATTATTTTTTGGAATAACAGGCAGAGATGCGATGTCCAAAAACACGGGTCCACCGGTCTGGTTGTGCTAGGATCTCATCTTAAAGGGAGTGTACAAGGACTTCTGTGCCCTATGCTCTATGTTCACCTGGAAGAGGTACCTGCCTGTTGCACATTCCAAATGCGCACGCCATTTTCCCTATCACCAACGAGCTTGAACTTGGTCTGAAAATGAAAAGGCTTGCACAGACCTCAAGCAAAATACGAGCCTCCGTAAGAGGTCACCTTATGCCATGGAATTGGTATCAAAAATTTCACAAGCTCGTTGGTAGGAACATTGGTAATGGTTGAAACATGTTTGACGAAACTAGAGAGCATCAGCATTCTGGCGCAGCTTCCTAACAAAAAGCACGATGAGGCAGTGTAAACTGAAGCCCCGCACACCGGTGACACCCCATTGAGACCATCTTGCTCATAGCTTCCCTCTTCTTTTCTTCCCTGAAACAGCTGAATGACAGCACTTTGTATTGCAGGAACTGCTGTGAACATGGATCCAAGCAATTATCCGCATTTGATCAAGTCCCTGGACAGGGAAGCGTGTAGTGAACACAGGTTCTCATAAAGTTTTGGCGGCATCTCAAGGATGCTGTAACGTGGCGGATGGCCAAGTTTGAGAGGGGATGCCATGACCTGTCTGCCTGTGCCACATGGCGATTTTGGCCCTGATTTCAAGGATGCTTTCGAGTACCAGCCGGCCAAGTTTGGAGATGTCACGGCCCTTTGGCCGGTGCCACATGACTGTGCGACCAAAATGTATGCCACGAGAAAACGTGGGCCAAGCGGCCTTGAGGAAAGGAGATGTCATGGCCCTTTGGCCGGTGCCACATGACCGTGCGACCAAAATGTGTGCCACAAGAAAACGTGGGCCAAGCGGCCTTGAGGAAAAAAGGTTGTCACATGGCCTTGCACCTTGATGCCATGGCCCGATGGCCTGTGCCACATGACTGTGCAATCAAAATGTATGCCACACGGTCTTGCACCTTGATGCAATAGCCTGTTGTTGGCCAGTGCCGCATTTGTGTTGAGCAGCGGAAGAGTCGAGCCCTTCCGTTCAGTGCTCTTAGCCAACACTACTCACCCACTGTGCCATTGCCAGAGACATCCACCGCATTGAAGGCTGCCTGGTAGTCTGCCAGCTTGCCATCAAGCAACAGACCATCGTAAACCTGGTCATATAGATGCACACACGCACCACAGCGGCTTAGTCCTTGCGCTCATCAGCGGCCAGTATCATCATTGCAGCAGATAGACCACCAGCAGATACTGGCACTTGCCAAACAGCCACCTCTGCTGTTGGCAAGTGCTCATGCACTGTTGTTGTTGTTTCCTGGCCGCACAGTTCTGCTGCAGTTTGCAGCCCAACATACATCTGAAAACACTCCTCACCGTGTAACGACCTCTACGTATCATACAAGGGACACGGACCCATGCTTGCATGATCGACAAGCTCATCTATTTTTTAGTCTTTTGCCTCTACAGGTGCTCATTGCATATGCACCAAAGCTCAAACAAGCCTTACCAAGAGCAGCAACAAGGACATATCAGGCACAAAAACGCCCTGAGCACATACACTCACGATCTGCTTGTACTCTTCTCTGTCAATGACACCGTTGTTGTCCTTGTCGTACTTGCTCATCACCATGTCCAGCTCCTCATCAGGAAGCCAGTGCTGCAAGAACAGCGTGTGTGCATGCGTGCGTGCGTGCGTTTAAAACCTGTGTGTGTATGTGCTTGTGCTCTCATCAGAAAAGGGATGCTGCGAGAACATGCGTCCATACGACACCTGCAGTTGACCAAGCTCCAGGAGCGGTTCTTTGAGCAGCAGGAGTAAACAAAAAAAACATACTTCATGCCACAACAACAATCACACACATGCAACAACACATCCATGCGCCATGCTTCATGCCACTGTGCTTCAGCGCTCCTTTTTTTCCCACACGTGATATGCTAACAAGCAGTCCAATCTTTCCAGCCTCATGCAACTCGGCTGTCCAGAGCCCTTTGTTGACCAATTTGATAATTTTTGACCTCCATGGAGGGTCGGCCCACCAAAGTCAAGGGTCAGGCCCGCCACAATCTGCACCCACCTGCGTGTACTTTGCTGATGAGCATTGGCTTGTGATGTCTGTGCTTTCCAGCAAGTACCGCAGCTCTGTTCTACAGATGGATCCACTCCTGCATGCACCATATACAGTGAGGCAGCCTCATGCAGCAGTGAGGCATTCTACAAGTGGATCCGCTACTGCATGCGGCAAAAAGTGAGACAGGCCCATGCAGCAGAGACGCGTTCTACAATTGGATCCGCGGAGCGGTCCTGCATGCAGCAGCGAGGCAGCTCTGCCCTACAAGTGGATACGCTACTGCATGCAGCAAAAAAGTGAGACAGGCCCATGCTGGCACCATCAACTCCATGCTCTTTCATGCCAATGGAGCGGGGCACATCATCCAGGCTCAGATCTTTGCTGGTCAGTGTGGAGCTAGCTAAAAGACTCTAGCCAGACGCCGGCCAGAAAAGATCTTGGATTGCATGATGTGCGCTGCCTCCCTAAGATTTTCCTTGTAGCCCTGTGACATGCCTTGTTGCCCTGTGATGTGCTCTGCTGCCCTAGGATTTTCCTTGTAGGCCCGTGATGTGCCTTACTGCCCTAGGATTTCCTTCTAGGCCTGTAATTTGCCCTGCTGTCCTAGGATTTTCCTTGTAGGCCGGTGGTGTGCCTTACTGCACTAGGATTTCCTTCTAAGCCTGTGATGTGCCCTGCTTTCCTAGGATTTTCCTTGTAGGCTGTGGTGTGCCCTGTTGCCCTAGGATTTTCCTTGTCGCCCTGTGATGTGCCTTGCTGCTCTATGATGTGCCCTGCTGCCTTACGATGGGCCCTGCTGTCCTGAAGGGCAGGGAGACGAGGACATTGAAGGACTGGAATGGTTCTTACAAAGGAGCAGCTTTGTGGCTACCCCTGTGATCATCAGTTGATGGCCATCCTTGCGCCATTGCAGCTCCTCATACATGGCTTGCAGGCCTTGGCCATGAAAAGAGAAGCAAGCACCTGCTCTGTTGTGTTACCCGCCATTCAATTTCCTACTCTGAACACTGCACTTCAAATGATGCAAGCAGTCTGCCATGGCGAAGGAGGGAAATTAGAGCTACCACTTTCAAGGGATCAATTGGGTTATCCATGCTTGACCAGCTCCACATGCCATGTTGGCCGAGGCCCCGTGTCCTTGTTTTTGATGCAGGATTCATCGTTTTGCATGATGAGAGAGTGCTCAGCAGTATCTTAGGTGTGCCTTTTGATCGAATCGCACCCATCAGGGACCATGAGTCGGATTCTGAGGGCACTGCTGAGGCTGCGCAGCAAAACCTGGTGAGCTGCCGAGTCTTCAGGCTTCTGCCATGCAGAGGCCTGGTGGCGGCGGTGCCAGGAGAACAGGCCACCAGGGCATAGGTGAGAGCAAAGTGCAGGAACTCAGGCATGGTATGAGGGGCATGATCACACATAAAGTGCTGCTTGGCACTCACTTGTCTTTATCAGCCCAATCAAAACGCTTCATCATCTCATCCAATTTGGCCTGCAGGATGGATAGAACAAAGCAAGCAAATGCACCTACACATTTGTATGATGCATCAGGGAAGAACACTAGCAGCAACATTAAAGTGTGTATGTGTGTGTTGCGTGGTGTTTGTGTGTGTGTGTGTTGCGTGGCGTGTGTTGCGTGGTGTGTATGTGTGTGTCTGTATGTGTGCGCGCGCGCTATTAAGTGCTTGCAACACAGCGGAGGCACTCCAGTGTTGCGTGCTTGTGTGTGTGTGTGTGTGTGTGTGTGTGTGTGTGTGTGTGTGCGTGCGTGTGTGTGTGTGTGTGTGTGTGTGTGTGTGTGTGTGTGCGCGCGCGCGCGTGCGTGCATGCATGAAACATGAAGTGCAGGCAAGTGTGCACTTGGATGGGCAAAGCTGATGCATGAAATAAACACCCACCTGATCCAACTTGTCTATCTGGTCGCTGGATACCTCTGCTGCCCTGGTGCTTACTCTATTCCTCCAATGTGGCAGATATCTCCGGGTGACAGTCCTGCCGAATGCTTTCTTGGGCAGAGCAGCATGCCTGAGAGCAGTACTCGCCGGAAGCCTAGTTCCCAGCATCTACGTTGTTGTCAGGCTGCAGTAAGTACGCAGTAAGTACGCAGATGGCCAGTATCCTGTTGTCCAAAGATAACAAATGAGACGTATTAGAAATAAGAAAATTAAAATTGTGACAGGAGGTCAATATTATGGTAATCATGGGGGTGTGCTTCGCCCACTCCGCAGCAGGCTGCGCGTGGAAGCCATGAACTTTCCATTATTCTAATGGAGGGATAGAAAATTTTATATGAGGCAGAGGAGTCTAAGGCTCTATGGGAAGTTGAGGGAAGTTGCAACTTCCTCAATTGAGCAGGGGCAACACGATCAGACCAGGGCAAAAATTCTGAGGTGACACTCTAGACGAAATGTGTTTGTATCCAGGTTCATGATGCAGGTGAGTGATCCACCCAACCACAAGTGCTCTATGTGTATGTGTGTGTTTGTGCCTGGTCCTGGCTTGGCTTCCTGGCTTCATCTGTCGCACAGTGCGCTGCAGCTGTCCTTTCAAGTGTGTGCGCACACTTATTGCCGGGCCTTCTTACTCCATGGCCCGCAGGAGGCTGCAACCAGTAAGGTGGTGAGATGCAGCTTGAAATGCATCATATGGTGAGATGAGACATGTGATCACACGCTCGCACAGATCTCTAGAGGCGACTTGTCCAAGCAATTGCTTGAATGTTTATAGCCGTGCCAGGATATGTGTGTCTCTTATAACCCGTAAAAGCCTGCGGGAACTGTGCCTTGCATGCAGAGTATACTATTACGTATACGTAATTGGCAGCCTAGGCACCATCAAGGCCTGGCTGGACGAGCAGCCGGAAATATCCAGCCTGCGTGATCAGTATGAGTAGCTACAGTAAGTCATGCCTGCAGTAAAGGTCCGCTTCCTGCAAGCCTAGTCCTAGAACTCTGTGTGTGTGTGTGTGTGTGTGTGTGTGTGTGTGTGTGTGTGTGTGTGTGTGTGTGTGTGTGTGTGTGTGTGTGTGTGTGTGTGTGTGTGTGCATGTGTGTGTATGTATGTGTGTACTGTGCAGAACTTTGGCCAAAATTCGACGACAGGTACAAACCATGGTCAGCAAATATGGGTAGTTTTCATAGAAATACAGGGCTTCTTCTATGGTCATTGTAAATTCTCTTACTTGACCTTGGTTGCAAATTTTGGCCAATTCTGCACAAAGCCATGAGTATTTTGATACTGATTGTTGTTTTTGCAGGTTTCTGCAAACAAGGGATTACAAGGAGGCCTGTAGCCTGGTATCCTTGCTGATTGTGCACTGATGATACGCAGCGTCAAAGGTCATATATAATAAAGTCTGACGAAAATATTGAAGCAATGTCTCAACTCAAGATTCCGCTATCTCGTTTGTCAAGCCATAAAACGCGGCCAAGTAAGGAATGAAATCTGTGCCTTTAAACTGTGCAAAGTGATTTAATGGCATTAGTAGATATCACCAAGCTCTCTGCAATGCAAAAACAGGGCATCTCTTCCTCTGGCACTTCAAAGTGAATTCAATGCAACTGAATTCATAAGCAAGTGCAACCAAGCCATTCGTGAGTTCAAAATTTCGAGCCACTAGCATGGGGTCTGAGCCTGCTTGCCAAACTTTCACCACACCATTTCTCCATTACACCACCGAATCTCCATTCCAAAATATTCACTGCACCGAAAAATTAAACATGTTTGGTGGTTTGGAGTCCTTGTGACCGAAAGACATCATTGCGAAAGGAATGATGTGAAAAGGCCTTTTGTGTTTGTGAGGTGTGAAGAAAGAAGAAAGAAGAAAGAAAATACAGTAAGGCGTGGTATTCGCAACAATCCAGAACAAGGATCCCATGGATGGTTAAGAATTCACATCTTCCAACCATTTTCCTGAACTTATATCCATGGAACCAAGGTACGCTTGATGGTTCCAGGCCCTAAAGATGGATGCACAACCTCCAAATCCCTGCATGCATTAAACAGAAGTATACTCCTTACCTCTTACCTTTTAAATTTTCTAGGAGATCTAGACTCACAACAAATCGTCCTGCTGCTACACTGATTACCCCCCATCATGCCAAACTCCCTGCTTCTTCTTCTCCTTTTTCTTCTTCATCATCATCATCTTCTTCTTCTTCTTCCTGCTCACACCAATGGTGAAACATCAAAAGTGTGACACCATAAGTTACGCAGCAGGTATGGCACCTCACAGAGGGTCAGCGCAACGAACCGTGTGAGACAGCCTCACCAACAGAATGCAATTCAGCGACATGTGCACTTCAAGTTGATTCAAACCAAATGCTGTGAAAACACGAAGCCTGGACAACAGTTGGAGGCGGCACAGTGGCAGCATGCAGGTCTCTGCAAACTTATAAGTGCAAAAGCTCTCAAAACCATCCTTCTGGGTGTTGGCGGGACCTGTTATACTGAGCATTCCCTTAACCAGTTCAAACAACTGGGACTTGACCACCAACGTGCCAATAAACTTGCTCGCGAACTTCATGCCCATTCTGTTATGTATGCCGACAAGCTTGTTACCATGAGGCATGTTATTGGAATTTCCAATTTGGAAATAATGATATTTCTCACAGCCAGGTTACGGAGCCGGGTGCTTCCAGTAACCCTTCAGATCCCCATTAGCACCTTCTGTTCTGGGGCTTTCGTGGTGGAGGGGACTTACAGCTCTAGAGATCTTTTGAACCAACGTGTATCCTCTTCCATAATTGATGCAGGGAGAGTTTTTTCTTTCTAAGCAGTTTTTCTTTTCGTTTCTTATGGAGATGTGGGCTTAGTTTGGGTGATCTGAGCACAGAGAAGTGACTTGAGGACATCCGGTTTTCATCATGTTGGTGAACTTGCTCTTATATGGAATTCCAATCCAAATGATTGGAATGTTTGGAAATGGAAAGAAAAGAAAATGCGGGAAGGAGCAGCATATAGACCAGTTGCCCCCTCTGGGCAATTCCTTCCTAACCAAACTTTCTGCATTTACACCCTTTAAATTTATCCTCCTGGACCTTTTCCAAATGGAATTAATATGCCCGTGAGGTTGTAAAAACACAGCTTACCCCCCCCTGGCCACTGAAACGGTTACCTGATCCTCACGGGAAAAGTGGTGAATACATCCCACCGCACCAGTTTGGTCGAAAACAGCTGCTCATCAATCGATTATCTTAAAGCATAAATCAATAGTTTTAAATTATATTTCTGAATCTAATTGCCGCCAAGCCCACCGCCCCAAGAGGAAGACATGCTTACATAGAGCAAGCTGATACCTAGTTGGCCAAAACAGTTGAGTTTTTATTGAATTGCAATTTATTGGTGCAAAAATGGGGCGTGGGAAGAAATCGGGGGGTGGAAACAGAAAGCAAGGTCAAAAGAGCCCTGCTCAACTCAGCTCAGGCCAAGGCACCTATGTTGTTGATAAGCAGCTGATACCCAGGATAGACAACTATGCTGTACACCACAGCTTGGAGGACATTGATACCGTCGCAGACGCGCTCAGGGCTGCCTACAAGGAGTACCAGCGCAGGCCCATGGGCGCCTTCAAGCAGATGGTGCAGAAGGCCATCAATGCCATTCATGCACGCAGCACGGTGAGTTCATGGGAAGTGAAGCTGCAGAACTGAAAGTCAAAAGTTGGGAAACAAAAGCCGCCCATCTGCCTGCAGCACAATGCAAGCACATGCATCTGGCTGCTGCCTCTAGCCTGCCTGTAATTCAACAGGACGTGAATTTGAAAACATGAAATCTAACTGTAAATGGTCTTGCCCGCAATATTAAGAGGCTGGAGAGTGTGCGCAGATGTGCACCAAGACATGCTTAGGAAGGTCGTATGGCTTCCTTTCGTTCCTTCCTTTCTCCCTCCTTTCGCCTTGACAAAGGGACCTACGCAGCAGCTGTGGCCTCCAATTTGGAACTCCTGAAACGAACCTTGCTCCTGCAGGCCTCCAGGCAGGTCAGGCACACAGACGAGCAGCATGCTGCCCAAAGAGGTGGCAGTAGGGATGGCAGGGATGCAAAGGAGGGCAGCTCAGGTTCAGGTGACTCAGAATCTGACACAAGCGAGTCCGAGGAAGACAGCAGCAGCAGCAGTGGCAGTGAAGATGGTTTTGAGAGTGGAGAGGGCTCTGGGGAGGCAGCAGCCAGCGGTGCAGGTGTGAACAGGCTAGCAGGCAAGCGTTTTAACTGAAGGCCTGTTTGTAATGTAGACTCTGCACAGGTGGTGCCGCTTCAATACGGCCCAGCGTGTGTATTGTGTGTATTGTTTATGGTGTATTATTGAATGCGTATATCTCTTTTTGCCTTACAGTGCGCACCTGTTTGCATGCATGCTGAACCATGGTCATCACAAGCTGCAAAACATGTGCTTCCCTGCATGTTGCTGTGAGTCAGGCGGAGTACACTGCAAGCCTAAAATTGAAAAATGTCCAAGCAGTCCTCTTATTTGCATGCTGGTGCACTTTTGAACTTAAAAACAAAGAGTATCGAGCTGCGCGTTGGATGCATGCACTTATGGATACCTCTGCAACACTCTTGTGTGGAGAAGTTGCACAAAAACGTGGCCTGTTTCATGTAAGCATGCAAGTAGTAGAGGATGTGCCATGCTTACCATGCACAGGTGCCAGGGCAATGAACGCGTCACTCCTGTCCATGTACTCGCGGCCCGCCATGACAGCATCTGGAGATGACAGGTGCGTGTTTACATCTTACAGGCACACACACACACATGCACACAAATACTCACTCATGTTCACACGCATTCACACCTACGCCTGCACAACCTAACACCCCACGCACAGCCATCGAGCTGGCCCCGGGCCCGGCAGTATCGCCCAGCATACGACCCTCACCCCCGCACACACCCCCGGCAGCAAACAAGCGGCAGCACGCAGTTGCAGCAGAGATGGCCTTACTAAGGGCACCAACGCAGCCACAGCCGGCGCTGCTGCCAATGCAGGGGTGGTGCCTAGTAGTGGTGGGGTTGGGCACAAACCATCAGTAACAGGAAAGAGGCGGCGCTCCTCCCCCCAGTCTGAGCGGGGCAGCAGCCCGCCAGCGTTTGCACCGCCTGAGGTGGTGGCGGCGGCTGCATGCAGGTGTGTATGTGTGTGTACGTACATGTGTGTGTGTGTGTGTACGTGCATGCGTGCGTGCGTGTGTGTGTAAAGATTTGTGCGAGCAGGTGCACACATGCTCGTCTCGCTTCCTTCGCTTCTTTCTCCTCTCCTTGCGATTTTTGATGAAATTGGCGTCTTGGCAGCCAGGCGCAGGAGATGCCGAGATGAACTCAGCCCTTAAGACCGAAGCATACAAACCTGTCAAGATCCATACCGTGCTCCAGTGTACAACTGACTGAGCCATCTCTTTGTGCATGTGCATCTCATCCTGGTGCTGTGTGCGTGCGCATTTGCCCAGGGCACTGGCGTCTGAGAAGCAGGCCAGACTGGGCAGCAGGCAAGGAGGTGGTTTCCCCGGCAGCAGCAGGTCCTTGGATCAACAGCAACAGCAACAGCAACAGCAGCAGCAGCAGCAGCAGACACGTGCTGGCACAGGAGAGGTTGGGGGGGGGCGGGAGGTCAGGGCTGCTTCTACAAGCTTGGATGGCATTGGACTGAGCACAGGGCCAAAACCATACTTGGTGCTGCCGCCTGCGGAGACACCAGAGCCGAGCCACCAACTGCAGCAGCAGCAGCAGCACCCTCTGCACCCTCACAGTAAAGTGCCCCCTGCAGAGGCTGGTGTGGCTGCGGCCGTCGCTGTTGCCATGGCCGCAGCGACCGCCACCACCAGCACAGCAGCTCCAGCCACTAATCCTTCTGCTGCTGCTGGTGGGTTGAGTGGCGGCCAACCTGGAGGCGCGGAGCAGGCGGCAGCTGGTGGGGCTGGTGGGGTCGATGGGGGGCCAGACGTTGGTGGGGAGGCGATGGAGGAAGATGCGAGGGAGGAAGAAGGGGCAGGCAGGGGGGAGGGCGGAGGGCCCTCTGGGCAATCAACTGGACAGGGCCAGGGGGTGGCAGCGACGACGCCTGCAGCAAAGACGGGCGGGAATGGGGGCAGGTGAGGGCCTGAGTGTGCTGGACAACAAGCTCGGGCTGTGTGTGAGAGGTGTCAGAGTTCTTTGAGTCGTGACGGTTGGCTGAGTGTGCTGGACAACAAGCTCGGGCTGTGTTGAGAGGTGTCAGAGTTCTTTGAGTCGTGACGGTTGGCTGGGTCAAGAGCGCTGCCTATCGCACAGTGTGCCCTTCGTAGCACAGTATTTCCTGCAACGCACCTGCAAAACACGAACAAACTCTCACGCGCAACTCCTCAGGTCAGTTAATGAATGGCAAAGCACATCTAGGTCAGCAATCATTTGAGCTTGAACACAAACTTGCGTGAAACGCATGCAGGCCCCCAACAACAAAAAAGGGATGCCGTGCTGCACCCACGCCTGCCAAGTCCCTGTACGCAAGCCCAAATGAAACACATGCAGGCCCACGACAGCAAAAATGGCGCGCCGCGCTGCAGCCGTGCCTGCCAAGTTGCTGTATGCAAATTCAAATGAAACACTTGCAGATCCATCACAACAGAAGTGGCGCACCGCACAGCACCCACGCCTGCCAAGTTGCTGTATGCAAGCTCAAATAAAACACATGAAACCCCTTGACAACGAAAATGGCGCACCGCACTGCACCCGTGCCTGCCAAGTTGCTGTATGCAAGCTCAAGTGAAATGCATGCAGGCCCACGACAACCAAAAAGGCGCACCGCGCTGCACCCACGCCTGCCAAGTTGCTGTATGCAAGCTCAAATGAAACACACAAAAGCTTACAACAGCAAAAGTGGCGCACCGCGCTGCACCCATGCCTGCCAAGTTGCTGTATGCAAATTCAAATGAAACACTCGCAGGTCCATCACAACAGAAGTGGCGCGCCGCGCAGCACCCACGCCTGCCAAGTTGCTGTATGCAAGCTCAAATGAAACACACAAAAGCCCACGACATCAAAAGTGGCGTACCGCGCTGCACCCATGCCTGCCAAGTTGATGTATGCAAGCTCAAATGAAATACATGCAGGCCCACGACAGCAAAAAAGGCGCACCGCGCTGCACCTGCGCCTGCCAAGTTGCTGTATGCAATTTCAAATGAAATAATTGCAGGCCCACGACAGCAAAAAAGGCACGCCGCGCTGCACCCACACCCGCCAAGCCCCAAGGAGGGGGCCGCTCTGGAGGGGGGCAGTCAGCAGTCACTGTGGCACGGGCTGTCTCTTATGCAGACTTGGGGGGCGTGGAGGATGTGTTGTCGGAGATCCGGGAGCTTATTGAGTACCCCTTGAAGCACCCCGAGGTGTGTGCGTGCATGCATGTGTGGGTGTGGGTGTATGTGGTGTGAATGTGTGTGTGTGTGCGCGTGCGTGCGTGCACTTGCACACGCTCTAGCATGCCTATTTATTTGCTTGTGGACCACCGCTGCTGGAGAGAGGCACCATTTGGCCTCAAACACTTGCTGGGCAAACAGGCAAGGAGGAAGGATCTAACGACGTCGCTTGTGACTAAGGTGATGGGCACATTTGCCATGACTCTCCTGGTCGATCTGGGTGCCCAGCTCCGTGGCAATCATCTCACAAGGCTTTGCACAAGCCTATCAGCAAGCACACACTCACCCACACATATTCATGTGTACACTTAGGTATATGCCTGGTTGGGCGTGGAGCCGCCTCGTGGAGTGCTCCTGCACGGTCCCCCTGGCTGTGGGAAGACTGCGCTGGCCAATGCCATTGCCAACGAGTGTGGGGTGCCTTTTCTGCGGGTGTCTGCCCCAGAGATCGTGTCAGGCATGTCAGGTGTGTTTTCTTGCCAAGATCACAAGGTCAGGTGTCCATTTGCCCCAGAGATCGTGTCAGGCATGTCAGGTGTGTCTACTTGCCAAGCCAGGGAGCTATTGCCTTAGGATTTGCATGTGGCAGTCCAAGGCAATATTTGCTCGGCTTGCATCTTAGAGAAGGCCCCCAGCGCTACTGATTGCATGCATTATCCATCCATCCATCCATCCATCCATCCATCCATCCATCCATGAATTGGTTGCATCCATGCATCCTCTGTCTAAAATCTCGCGAACGTCATCCTTGGGTTCCGATCCAAGAAGTCCCACGCTTCAACAGTCTTCTGGTGTGTGCAAACCTCTATTCATGCAAAAGCAACCTCAGCTCGGCCGAGCTCGTGTTTCATCACCGTCCAGATTTCTTGGCTTTACTTGTTGCATTTCTTTGCGGTGCATTTCTGATCTGATGTGCTTTCTTTGCATCCAGGCACAAGCAAAGCCAAGCTGAGGTCGCTTTCTTGCAGCGCATGCCTTGAAGGCGCACTCTGACCTTCCTACTCTGTGCATAGTGGAGCTCTGCATCTTTGCATCCAGGCACGAGCAAAGCCAAGCTGAGGTCGCTTTCTTGCAGCGCATGCCTTTAAGGCGCACTCTGACCTTCCTACTCTGTGCATAGTGGAGCTGTGCATCTTTGCATCCAGGCACGAGCAAAGCCAAGCTGAGGTCGCTTTCTTGCAGCGCATGCCTTAAAGGCGCACTCTGACCTTCCTACTCTGTGCATAGTGGAGCTGTGCATCTTTGCATGCAGGCGAAAGCGAAGCCAAGCTGAGGTCGCTGTTCCAGGAGGCTGCAGACGTTGCTCCTTGCATTGTATTCATCGGTGAGGAGCGTTTGGCCTTCTCGCGCTGTCATTTTGTGCTTGGGGTGGTTGGGTGGTCAATGCTTCCTTGTGCTTGGGGAGGTTGGGTGGTCAATGCTTCCTTGTGCTTGGGTTGGTGTTTGAGTTGGTCCATGTGTGCTGTTGGTTGGGATGGTCACTTCCCAGCCAAGATTGGTTTCGCAGGGACCTGTGGAATATGCCTGGCTGCTGTGGGCCACAGTAGGGTTTCATTGCCAAGAAGATATTGTTTAGGGCTCAGGGAGCTCACTTCTGCCTGTTCATTATGCCTGGTCAAAGGCTTGACGGTGCATGTAGGTTGCCCTTTGGAGTATGCCCTTCCATCACCTGACATAAAGGGCACCATTCATTGATACTTGGGAAGTTGTTGCAAATGGGCTATGTGGTCTGCTTGCTTCAAGGCAACCAAGTCCACCGTCGCCTCAAGGCATTTCAGAGGAAAAAGGTGCAATGTGTCCTTTCTTCGACTCACATGCTTTAGCTATAAGTGGTCTGCTTGCTTCAAGGCGGCCAAGTTCACCATTGTCTCTTGATATTTCAGAGGAAAAGTTGCAATTGGGACCTCTTTTCAACCTAAAGCTGAAGCATGCAAGCACTCAGTTTCAGAGTGCATCAAGCAGCATTTGAAACCTTGATCAAGCCGTAATTCTTTCACAGGCTAGCCTGTTCTTGCCTTTCTGTGGCTTATGACTGTAGCAAGCATCCAGCTTCACATTGGTTTTCCTTGACCTAACCCTTAGCACCTTGCCTTTAGCCCTTCGCGCCAAGGCTTGCATTAGCAACCAGGAGGCATACACTGGTTTGCGCTTTGATCAAGCCTTCGGCCTTTCACTGAATTAGCATTTCACTGATTGAGTCTTCACTGATTTGCGCCTCAATCTAGCCTTCAGCCTTTCACTGCCTTTCATTGACTTGTGCCTTGTTCAGCCTTCAGCCTCTCAATGCGCCTCCACCTTGTCTTTAGCCTTTCATGCCAAGGCTTGCATCAGCAGCCAGGAGAATCAACTTGCCGGTCTCACATCAAGCCTGAAACTCAACAAATACACATTTGGAACAGCTTGGAGTTGAGTCGGAGGAAAGGAGAGAAAGACAAAAGCAAGTGAGGGAAGCATCGCAAGCAACGCTGGAAAATGCGCAAAGCCAGCCCATCACTGGCTAAAGGCTTCAGTCATGAGTCCATTGAGTTGCAAGGAAAACAGCGCCCATGGTAGCACTGAAGCATACCATGATGCACGTTCGACTGGTGCGTATGTCACCTTGTCCTTTACCTACATAGCTCATTCTAATTGTGTCCTCGATGCTCCGTTTTGTGTGTGCACATTTTCGGTGCAGATGAAATTGATGCCATAGCGCCCAAGCGCGAAACTGCTCAGCGAGAGATGGAGCGTCGCATCGTCGCCCAGGTGCGCAAGGACCTCGTGTACGGATCAGTATCAAAACCTTTCGTATCTTGCTATCTAGGAAGCGAGTCAAAGTTGACTCGCCGTCAGACATGGGCAGCTTGGATCATATAGTTCTGGTTGTGGCCAAAAGCTGTGGCACATCCGGGCCTGGCCTGACCTTGTGCAACAACTCTTCAAATCATGTAAGGCATGCAAGATCCAAGGTCCATTCAAGAAAGCATGCTGTGTCACGCTTCCAATGCTCATTTCTCCTTGAGTTGCACTTCAAGGAACCTTGCTTCTCAAATTTGTGCAGATGCTGACATGCATGGATGACTTGACAGCGCCGCCCCCTGCCTCTAAAGATGGGGAAACCCAGGACAGAGAGGCGGTGCCGATCTGCTCCAAGCATGTGGTCGTGATAGGGGTGAGTTACGTCGTACTTGCGAGACTTACGGACACAATATGGACATGGCACTTCTAAGTGGTGCGCTGTGTCGTGATGCCCTCAGTGCACGTGCAGGTGCATCTAAAAGGATGCAGATCTTTTGGGGGGTTGGTGTGGTACAAAGGCATGTATGTTTGCTGTCTCAAGAAGCTCAGGGGCTCAGTGTCATTGTTGGAACATGGATTTGGGCCTTATGCGCAAGCTTTGGGAATGGAAGAGGTGGCTCTTTTTCAGTCACAACTGTTTTTCTCTTGTTTTGTTCATATTCCGAGGTCCCTTAAGTGAGCCCCTTTTTTCCTTGCTAGTTAGGGAGCCTTAACTGAATGCATACAGCCTTTTTGCTGGCGCAGTCTTGTCTTTTTCCAACTAAGAAGCCCCCTGAAGCCTAACAGGCTGCAAGCCACGTGGCAGCTGCCGTTTCACTTACAGTGTATGATACATGTAAGGGTAGCAGAAGAGATCCTGCACCGCCCTGATCCACTTGTAACCTCCTCAATCGCTTTTGTGTGTGGGCAATGAAGTCCTTCATGCAAAAGGCCCTGGCCCCTTCTCGCAATCTTTTCCGCACTCAGAGCTCCGATGAATTTTGTTGATGGAAAGCGAACGTGCAGGAATCAGGCATACTAGACCCTCCAGCCCTTATCCCCACCCCTTGCCTTGTTCACTTAGTGCCTGAACCATGACCATGGCTGGCAGCCCTGACCTTGATCCTCACCCTTTGCCTTGCTCACTTAGTGCCTGAACCATGACCATGGCTGGCAGCCCTGACGTCCACCCTCACCCCTTGCCTTGCTCACTCAGTGCCTGAACCATGACCATGGCTGGCAGCCCTGACGTCCACACTCACCCCTTGCCTTGCTCACTCAGTGCCTGAACCATGACCATGGCTGGCAGCCCTGACGTCCACCCTCACCCCTTGCCTTGCCCACTCAGTGCCTAATCCATGACCATGACAGGCAGCCCTGACGTCCACCCTCACCCCTTGCCTTGCCCACCCAGTGCCTAATCCATGACCATGACAGGCAGCCCTGACGTCCACCCTCACCCTTTGCCTTGCCCACCCAGTGCCTAATCCATGACCATGACAGGCAACCCTGTCGTCCACCCTCACCCTTTGCCTTGCTCACCCAGTGCCTAATCCATGACCATGACAGGCAGCCCTGTCGTCCACCCTCACCCTTTGCCTTGCCCACCCAGCGCCTAACACTCCAGCCCTGACCATGAACTTCATCCTTGGCCTTGCTCACCCAGTGCCTGGATGATGTGACTGTGACTGACCTTTGAGAGTGTGCACGAATGGCACTGTGGCCTTTAAAAGCATGCACAAGTGGCAAACAAGCTGTTGTGAAAAAATGCTGAATGTGCTGGCCTCACTTTGTTTGATTTCATGTATGGGCAAGCACAGGGATGGAAGAAATGAAACACGCACACACACTGAAAAAGTTCCTCATCTTGTTTAATCTCCCTGTGCGTTGTGGGCATGCGCAGGCGTCAAACCGGCCGGATTCACTGGACCCTGCCCTCAGACGGGCAGGTCGCTTTGACCGCGAGATTGCACTGGGCATTCCCTCAGAGGCTGCGCGCACCAAGATCCTCCAGGCACGCTCCCTTATACCATTCTGTTGATACTTCATTTTTGGGGCAGCCTTGCCCACGGTGCCTGCTTTTGCATGCCCTCAAAGGCTGTGCGCACCGAGATCCTCCAGGCACGCTCCCTTATACCATTCTGTTGATACTTCATTTTTGGGGCAGCCTTGCCCACGGTGCCTGCTTTTGCATGCCCTCAAAGGCTGTGCGCACCGAGATCCTCCAGGCACGCTCCCTTATACCATTCTGTTGATACTTCATTTTTGGGGCAGCCTTGCCCACGGTGCCTGCTTTTGCATGCCCTCAAAGGCTGTGCGCACCGAGATCCTCCAGGCACGCTCCCTTATACCATTCTGTTGATACTTCATTCTCGGGGCAGCCTTGCCTACGGTGCCTGCTTTTGCATGCCCTCCAAGGCTGCGCGCACTGAGATCCTCCAGGCACGCTCCCTTATACCATTCTTTTGATACTTCATTTTGGGGGCAGTCTTGCCCACAGTGCCTGCCTTTGCATGCCCTCAAAGGCACGCTCCCTTGTACCTGTCAAATGTTGCCGCCGACACCTTATTTTGTTTGCTACTTGCCTACACGGTCTGCTCTTGTCCATTGCTCTGTGTGCACTTTCAAAGCCACGTACTGATGCGTTTGTGCAGCACCTTCGGTGTGGGCTACCCTTTGATCTCCAAGCCTTCCCCAGTGCAAAAATCCCGAGTACTCTGGGTACTGAGTTCTCCAATTTTCCTGGGGTCCATGTCAGTCCATGTCAGTCCATGTCAGTCCAGCTCTGCATATGGGGGGGATGCAAATGGGTGGGGCCGTCCAATTCCATACATTTATACCAAATGCATGAATATGGGCTTTATTTGCCCTCGCTTCAACGTGGTCTCACAGCTCAGTTTGATGGTGGTGGTGGTGGTGGTGCTGCTGCTGCATTTTCTGATCTACCACAGAGGAATTACTGCAAGGCAGAGCTTTATATCATTACTCTCAGACCATGGAAACTAGAGGAAGAAGCGAACGTCCCTGGCATTGCGCTCACATGTAAGCAGGTCGTGCAAGCTCTAGGTTTAAATCCTAGAAGCCCACACATCCAGCATCATGTCTATCCTCATACTGAGTGGCAGGCACCATTATCCATGCATCACACTTGCATTCCACCATTCTCTTAAACCCACTTGCCTGCCAGTGTGCTCGCAGGTCATCACGCAGCGCTTGCGGTTGGAAGGGAATTTTGATTTCAAGAAGGTGGCCAAGCGCACGCCAGGTGTGGTTTTTGCGTGCCTCCCAAGAACTTGTGCGCTAAGCTTGTTTTCTCCATCATTTGTTAGCAGCAAGAGGCCCTGGCTGTGTGTGGCCAGTACTGCAGTGATGCCCATGCGGTGACCATGAACAAAGAGACCCTTTGGCTTGTTAGATGTGCACATCCAGCATGTCCTTATGGCCTGTACTGTACACCCTACAGGTAACCTCATAGTGGGAAACTGCAACTTGCCAGGCATGCATCAGACTTGGTTGGTGCTGTATGGATGGTGGCCACTACCTTCTTCCTCCCTGTCCAAACCAACTCTGGCCTATGTCTTTGACCCTGCTCCACATTTCCATGCCGCAGGCTTTGTGGGTGCTGAAATGATCACCATTACCCTCTGCTTCCCTGTTCAAGTCATCTTTGGCCTTCACCTTTGACGCTGCTCCACATTTCCATGCCGCAGGCTTTGTGGGTGCTGAAATGATCACCATTACCCTCTGCTTCCCTGTTCAAGTCATCTTTGGCCTTCACCTTTGACGCTGCTCCACATTTCCATGCCGCAGGCTTTGGTGCTGAAATGATCGCCATTACCCTCTGCTTCCCTGTTCAAGTCATCTTTGGCCTTCACCTTTGACGCTGCTCCCCATTTCCATGCCGCAGGCTTTGTGGGTGCTGGACTGATGGCAATGACCCTCTGCTTCCCCGTTCAATTCATCTTTGGCCTTTGCCTCTGACGCTGCTCCCCATTTCCATACCGCAGGCTTTGTGGGTGCGGACCTCATGGCGCTGGTCAAGGAGGCAGCAGCCCTGGCAGTCACTCGCATCTTCAGCTCCATTGACGACAATGTAAGGCCCTGTCCCTCATCAGTCCACACGACTGATGCCCAGCCACCCACGCAGCGCATGCTTGTGTCAGGCCGTGCAACAGAGGGGGATGTAAATCGCGCAGCAGACGGCACCTTTGAGCCACCGCCAGCAGCTGCAGGGCTAGCAGGAGCACCAGCAGCAGGAGCTGTTGGTGGTGCAGCTGCTGCAGTGGAAAGCACAGCAGCGGCAGCAGGCACAGCAGATATGGCCGTTGATGACTCGACAGCGGCAGCAGCACCAGTAGCAGCTGGAGCGGCCCAGGCAGCATGCTCGGCCATGCCAGAGGCACCTTCACAGGGGGGTACTGTTGGAACAGCAGGGCCTGCGAATGGACCCGGGGGTGCGCAAAGCCCGCCCTCTGGGTGTGTGGCGGAGCCCATCAGCAGCAGGCGCTTTGGCCAAGGCCCATTACAGGTGAGGCAAGCGTCAAGGTGTCAGAAAGAGCAGGGAGTGAGCAGGAAGACAAGGGAGCGGGCAGGGGAGGGAATAAGCAAAGGGACACCTCAGGCAGAAAACAGGGAGAGAAGGCGCACACACACGCACGCACACACGTGCTTCCACTGTATTGTAATGGGGGCTGCACTCGCACTCGCACCAGGTGCAAGGCCTTGCATTTGCATTGCTTTGCAATCGCAACGCTTTGCAACCAAGAGGCTTTGCTTGAAAGCAACAGTGACATTTGCAGAGTGAGCAGCTTTTGACTATCGTACGTAGACAGCAGAAGCACACGTAGATGTGCATGTATGAAGACGCACGAGCTCCAGGAACTGGTCATTGTATTGCCTGACTTGCAGGCAATGAGCAAAGTATACTATCATCTGCATGTAATTGTGTGTGTGCGTGTGTGTATGCGTGTGTGTGTATGCGTATGTGTGTATGTGTGTGTGCGTGCGTGTGTGTGTGTGCATGCGTGCGTGTGTGTGTATGTGTGTGTGTCCGTGCGTGCGTGCGTGCGTGTGTGTGTGTGCGCGTGCAGGATCATGAACTGCAGGGCCTGGCCATCACAATGTCTGACTATGACGTGGCCACGAGCGAAGCACACAGTTGTATGTTATCATGGACTTTATATGTCCTTCTGTATGCGTGCACAGGCTCATGAGCTGCAGGGCCTGGCAATCACCATGTCAGATTTTGAGGCGGCTGTGAGCAAAGTGCAGCCCAGTGTTCGGCGGGAGGGCTTTGCCACCACACCTGACGTCACATGGGAGGACGTGGGATCGCTGGATGAGGTGTGTAGGCCCTTCCTGTATGCATATGTACATATTTCTGCTCATTTACGCTTGTATGTATTTGCACACAAGCAAGTTTGTGTGTGTCATTTAGAACATGATTTGCCAAAGGAGAGTCGCTATCATGAGCGAAATTGGGTTAGCTTTGTGTACTGCTCAAAGCTGCTGTGCTCTTTTTGGGCCTGACTATGCACACTGAAGTATTTGCCTGCAAGTGCAAGGAGGAATGTTGCAACCCTTGTGCACAACCTAGGGTTCCACATGTCTCCACTATTGGATTTATTAATTATCTTTGGCGCATACTATGTTAATGTATTGAACATACGTATATAAATGCAGCATACCGCATATTGTCGGATGTGTCATACACACATATACGCATATATACATCATGCATATTGAATGCTCTTGCTGGTTACACCGGTCATGCACTGGTTACGCACTGGTTATGCGACATACATTTGACCAATCAATGGAATTGGCCAACTCCATCTTCAGGTTTCTTGCACCTCTTTTGCTTCATGGCTGCGCAGGTGCGAGAGGAGTTGTCTTTCTGCATCACCCAGCCTGTTATGCACCCCGAGCGCTTCCAGGCCCTGGGCCTGTCTTCTGCCACTGGTGTGCTGCTGTATGGGCCCCCAGGCTGCGGCAAGACCTTGGTGGCCAAGGCAGTTGCGCACGAGAGTGGGGCAAACTTCATGTCCATCAAGGTAAGACTCTATGCGGGTGAGGGCAGGTTGATGGTTGTCCAGCCCATAAAACTTCCCTCTGTGTTGCACAGTCAAATTGAATCATTGATACATCATTGCTTACTGCTTAGCTATTTTGAACTTCTGGGATTGATGGGATAACCATCTATCTTATCAAGGAAAAGGATATATTTTTTGTTGTTTATTTATCCAGAAATGCAGTCCCCTTGTCCAGAGAGGGTTTCCTTCTGTCATCATTCAACGCATGTGCATACAAAAATTACAAGAAAGGAGGTTTTTGGTCCTGGGGCTTAGGTAATAAGATTGCCTTTCTTGTACCTTCTCTATCACATAACATGCATTTGAAACCCCTTGAAACGGTAGCGCAGCTCCTCAAGGAGTACACGCCAAGGAGGAAACAGCACTTGCACACCACCCCCCACCTTCCTCCTTTGTAGGGCCCAGAGCTGCTGAATAAATACGTCGGCGAGAGCGAGCGCGCAGTGCGGCAGCTGTTTTCCCGTGCCCGTGCGGCCCACCCTTGTGTCCTGTTCTTTGACGAGCTGGATGCGTTGGCGCCGCGGAGAGGCACCGACAACAACCAGGCAGCAGAGAGGTGCGGGTGCTCAGATTGTGAGGTCAGAATGCAGGGTGTAGGGTGAAGGGTTTCTGTTGTTTAGAGTTTAGGGGTTAAGAGTGGCACCAAAAACAACCACGCAGCCAGGAGCCTAAAAAAAAAAAAGTAGCGAAAGGGTAGTCCAAAAACTGGGCAGGACCCCCCTGACCCACCCACCCACCCCTAAACCCCCCATGCAGTAACCCCACCCGGACAAAAAGGGTACCAATCTCCTCCTTTTTCAATTCCCCATCCATCTGCATACTCACCATACTGGAAAAGTGAGTTGCAGCAGAGTTATGGGACAAAAACTGAGCAGCGGACGCCCATGCATACCTGCCCTTCCAGGCACCCACAACTGGCTTGCAAGTCCACTAACTGCCCTCCTGACTTCACCATGCATAATCACATCATACATTGTCACTATCCTGGAAGTTTGAACTGGTTTGCCGCGTGTTCGCCTCTACACCCCCTGCCGCCCACACCCTTGCGCGCATGGCACTGACTCCCAGCCATGCATACAGCCCCCCCTTTTACTCAATTTGCACCAAAAAGGTGCCAATGGACAGTTCTTGAGCTCAGGAATCCAATGGTGTCTTTAGAATTCTGTAGAAGTGGCCCAGAAAAATTCTGGAGGGGGGGTCCCAAATTTTCGAGAAGCCCATTTTCACCGCCAGACACCCCCCCCCCCCCTCCTCGGATCGGACCCATACGTATACCAATCGATAGCCCTTAATCCCAGGATTCCGAATATGTTGTTATCTACCGGACATGTACTACCCTTTCAAAAGTTATGCTTCTTGGAGGCTCCTGACGCAGCAGAAAGAAAAGAACAGTCTACGCCAGCTAAAAGCGGAGAGGTGCTTCAGCTGACTAGCTTATGTATCAAGCACGACTTGAGCACATGGGAATGGCGGTGATGGCTTGTATTTATCAAAGCGCAAGCACGTGGAAATGGTTTTGATGGATGTGAGCCTCTTGTTGTTTTGAACAAAGGCCTTGCTAATAAGCTATTGTATGAATAGCCTTGGCATGGTGGGTTCCCAAAGCGAAACGACAAAAAAGACAACTTAGAGTTCTCATTTTTTTTTCCGTGTCTCACCAATCATAACTGCTACGATTGTACAAAAGCAAATTTGCAGTTTGAGAGCTCTTGACTGCAGTAGACGAAGAGCTCTCTGTGCCATGAATTGACTCCGTATCTGCCAAACAGCAGGCAGCAGCAATTACATGCTTGGAGGCCTTCATCACTCACAGCAAGCACCCAGAGCAAGCCCACCCACAGCAAGTACAGGATTGTGTTTTGTTGCATGGATACAATGCACGCAGGGTTGTGAACCAGCTGCTGACGGAGATGGATGGCATCGACGGGAGGCTGGGTGTGTTCTTAGTAGCTGCCACAAACAGGCCAGACATGATTGACCCTGCTCTGCTGCGGCCAGGTCAGTATTGGTTATGCTGTCCTCTTAGTTTGCCTGTGATGCTGATCAGAAGGAATGATATATTTGTGTAGCTTGCCTTAGGAAGCCACAGTAGCAGCTGTTGAGTGAGAGCAAAGGGTCTGCATGGCTGCGATACGGTGTTTGGTGTGTTTCATGGAATGCGGAAATTTTAAAGTCTTATCTTGAATGTGTGCAAGCACGCGAATGCTTACTCCAAGCTTTTGCACTCACTTGCCACACTTAGTGCGCAAGCCGCCGCCTCCATGAAAGCCTACAAGGTGGTAAATGCTTTACTGACCTGGAGGGCACATCCTGTTCGTGCTCGAGTGTAAAGGAGACTGAAAAGGAAGTAACAATGAATTCAAATTAAAAGAAGATGGCTCTTCGGTCTGAACTTGGTTATGTGTGCCAGCCCCTTCTTTACAAGTTGCTGTGCAGAGGTGCATGTCAGTGCCACACCTGCTACTTCCATCTTTGACTGTGCCTTAAGCACAGATTTGTGTTTGGACACTCCTCCTGTTCGTGCAACACCTCCAGGGCGGCTGGACAAAATTCTGTACGTGCCACTCCCACCCCCCGATGGGCGTGCTGCAATTCTTAAGGCCTTGGTGCGGAACACTCCCTTGGCCCCAGGCGTGGACATCCAATCCATTGGCATGAGTGCCAGGTGAGCAAATAGCCTTTTTTGTGGAGACAAAGCCTCAGTGTTGCAGATCCACTTTTGGCCCCAGGCGTGGACATCCAATCCATTGGCATGAGTGCCAGGTGAGCAAATAGCCTTTTTTGTGGAGACAAAGCCTCAGTGTTGCAGATCCACTTTTGGCCCCAGGCGTGGACATCCAACCCATTGGCATGGGTGCCAGGTGAGCAAATAGCCTTTTTTGTGGAGACAAAGCCTCAGTGTTGCAGATCCACTTTTGGCCCCAGGCATGGACATCCAATCCATTGGCATGAGTGCCAGGTGAGCAAATAGCCTTTTTTGTGGAGACAAAGCCTCAGTGTTGCAGATCCACTTTTGGCCCCAGGCGTGGATGTCCGGTCTATGGGCACGGGTACCAAGTGAGCAAGCAGCCTTCTGTATTTGACAGGGCCTTGCTGTTGCAGGTCCACCCTGGGCTTCAGGAGTGAGCACCCCTGAGCCATGGGAATGAGTGCTAGGAGGGCCGCTTGCCTTGAGAAGATGGACACACATGCACACACATATCCACACATACTCATAAATACGCACACACGCACACACACACACACACACATACACACACAGGTGCAGCGGCTTCAGCGGTGCAGACATGGCGGCACTTGTGCGCGAGGCATGCGTGCTTGCCCTCAAAGAGTCCATGCGTACCGCAGCCAGGACAGGCAGCTCTTCTTTCATTCCTGGCAGCGAGGGCAGCTGTGGTGGAGACAAGCCATGCGTGCATGCTCGTCATTTTGAGGAGGCACTGGGGCGAGTGGTGCCCAGTGTGTCCCGCAAAGACCAGCGCTGCTACGACGCGCTGCGCAGCAGGCTCAGGAGCAGCAGGGGCAGGTGTGTGTGTGTGTTTTATGAAGAAGGAGGGAGGGGTGTTGAGGACTGCATGCGCATACTTGCAAATGCTTGCTCGGTTATGAAAGAACAGTCCAACTTGTGGCAGGGTTGCTGGTTCCACGTCAGCACTGCCTAAGGTTTCAATTTGTTCTCCCTTTTGTCCTGGACTCTTTGTCCAGCCCTTCATGCCACTTGGAGTGTTGTCACTGCAAGACCTTCTTTTTAAATTCAACTGCTGTCCCTTGCTAGTTTGCCAGACAGGGAACCTTTCCTTGATGCACATGGCCTTTCTTGACAGGCGTACTCCGTTGCGTTCTTTTTGAGTTCCTGCTCCTCATCTCAATTCTTGCAGGCTGGATGTGGCCGAAGACACAGGTGCTGGCGCTGCTAATGATGGCCAAAACGCTGGGGCCCAAGCCGTGAACAATGATAAGGAGAGTTCCTATGGAAACAGAGCTGGAGAGCGTGGGCAGGCAGTGGATCCGAGGGTTGGTCCCGATCCCATCCATCACAATGCGGATCAAGACAATGCTGAGCCCTCATTGGCTGCAAGCTAGCAGCGCTTGGCTAGCTTGCCAGGGCTTTTCCACCGGGAACCTCTTGTCTCTGTGGTGCAGAGTATCTTGATAAGTTAGATCATTGATTGCTTTGGGGGCCTCCTGATCGCTGTGCAGAAGACAAAAAGAGAAAAGATCACGCATAAACACCTACGTAGGCAGAGAAACCCTCCCTAAGAAAAGAAAAAGAAAAACTTCAGAGGAAACCATCCCTACATCAATAAGGAAAAAAAGGGGCTACATTGGTGCACAGACCACATGACCTCCCCACCACGAAGTTCAGACTGAGAGATTTGGATTTAGATTTAGATTTTCACGGGGGGACCTTCAGCCAGACTGTTCGGCTGATAGGCCTGTGACCGGTCCTCGCCAGCCAACAGAATATCCATGTGAAAAAGCTTGGTCCAACTAGAGCACAAAAGAGGACGGAGGTTCATCTACAGAAGAAAGACAACTGCAATTTCAGAGCCATGCAACAAGCAAGTTGAGGTCTCATGTGCGGTTTCTGAGTGATGCAACAAGCAGGTTATTGAGGTCTGAAAGGAATACAAGCAGCAAGTAGCACATGGCCTACACTTAAACAGGACAAGGGCCAGCTGATATCCAGGCATGCAAACACACAGCTCAGACTGAGAGAAGCAAACCATAATTGGCCACAATGCAATGAGGGCAGGTTTTTTAAGGGGAAGGGTTACATAGCTGTACCTGCCTGCGGGGGCAGCTTAGCTGAAGCAAAATGGGCCTGTCACCAAACCAGTCAAGGGGTTTACAAGGGGTTTATAATGGTGGCCTACAGCCCGAGACTCTGGCTGATGGCAGCTGGTGAAACAAGCTCAACCAGTATCAAAAATTGAGACTAAGTCTGACACCAAACCAGTCCGATCTAAAAACAATGAGCTAGAAGCTCAGTCACAGCATTCCAGGCATGCAGACACAATTTTGGCTAATCCTAGGATAGGACTCTAGGAGACTTGAGGAAGCCTGTATGATAGATATGTGCTTTAAGGTTTTTTAAGAGGTGCTCAAAATTACTCTGTGGCAGATCAATGAGTTACAATGAGTTACAATGGGGTTTGACCTTCAGCCAGGTAGTTTGGCTACTCGGTCTGCTCAACTGTTCCAACTGCACAAAAAATATCCATGAGATCGGAAATAAAACGATAAGTCTCATTAGTTTGCTTCTGCAAGAAATGAATAGATTCCTCAGAGCTAGCTTGAGAATAGTAGAAAGTACCTGATTCGTCCAGTAGAATTCTGTGAGAGGGGAAGTCAGAAAACAGCTGTGCATAAGTTCTTCGAACAGAACAAACAGAAGCGCAAGAACAAAGGAACAGGGCATGCTTTTCATCTTGGAGTCCTCCCTGGTCACACCGATCACAAGCAGATGTGTGCTCCTGCCAAAGTGATGTCTGAACTCTTAAAGTGTGAGCATGTAAACGAAAACGTGCTATGTTTCTCAGCTCAGATGTTGTGGCAGATCAAAATTTCATTTGTGTCTTGTAAGCATCTCTATTAAAGCTGCTTAAGGGCCCTGGGTTCAGCAATCCAAAAGAAGGCAATGCAGCCAGGACAATGCAATAAAAAATGCAATGATTTATAAGGGTTACAAAGGGTTGGCCTACAGCCCGAGAATCTGGCTGATCGGCTGCTGGTGAAACATTCTCATCCAACATCAAAAATTGAAACAAGCTTTTTTTAAATTGAAAATCTTTACGAGTCTTGATTTAGGAAAGCATTGGCCTCGAAATCAGTCAAAATGTGAGAGCTCGCCAAGAAAGGAATAAAATCAGTGTTTGGAAGCTGGGCAAAAGTATGTAATCATTAAACCATGATGGTTTAAAAAGATCAATGAATAGGTCCTTGTATTTTCTGCGCAGCTCACACAACTCACAGCAATTGCAGAAGAAAAGAACATGTTTCTCGCCCTGGACTTCAGCACATCCACACTTATTACAAATATTTGAACCACCCAACCTTTTACACTTTAAATGGCAGGACTCGACCTTCAAGCAGAGGGCACAAAGCCTAAACATACTCACACTCCTCATGACTCCTTCCTCATGCAATGATTTAAAAGGACTTGACACCTCTAAGTAGGAATGGATCTAGTGCTAAGAGAGGAGCAAAGTTTGACTAGCAGCCAGCAGCTGGGGGCTCAGGTGCTTACAACTTGACGTAAATTTCAAATTTCCAAGCTGTAAGACTGGAATTGTATTATGCTTTGCGTGTAAGATAAGAAACCCCTTCCCTTCCCTACCCTAACAGGTAAGAAACAGTTACATTGCTACCTCCGCCCACAAGGACTCATCTGTCGGACAGATGAGCGGAAACACTGAGGCTTGTGATCAGATCTAGCCAAAAAGCTCAACTTATAAAACCTGGACTTGAGAAAAAAATAACAGTTGTTTTGGTGTTTGATGATATTGCACGAGGTAGATAATGCTCAAAGGTTTTTAGGTTGACGGACCAGAAAAATGCTCAGAAAAGGAAAGTTGCATAGCTTATAAACAACTTTCCAATGAGCCAGGTGCACTTCAAACCATGTTAAGCAGGCTGAATGTGTATGCTAGGAAGAAGCATCTCGTTATCAACACCTTAAAGTCAGAGGTTGTGCACTTCAACTCAATAGGAAATAATCTCCCTGTTTTTATGATTGGCAGCCTGCCACTGAGTGACACTCATGCTCATAAGGACTCGTTTAAATATCTTGGCATGATGTTTTAGAGGACCTTGAACATGGCTAAATTGGCAGAAAATGCAGCTCGTGCTATGCTTACATCTGCTTATAGGATTCGTCGTTTTGTACGTGAGCACACGCTTGCAGATAGGCCGCATGCTTCCTTGTGGCTTGCAAAGACGTATGTTATTCCAGCTGGTATGTACGCGAGTCAGGTGTGGGGTACAGGTTTCATGCAGGCAGGCAAGAGTTCTCTAGTGCTCTGCAAACTTCGCATCTGAATTTTTTGAAAGGTACCTTGGGTGTGAAGCGAACTACCACTAACTGGGCTGTTTTGAGAGAATGTGGGCATCAACCACTGCAGTACTATTGGTTTAGAGCTGCAGTCAAGCTGTACAACAGCATGCTTTGGTACACATAGTAGTACTTTACGCCGTGTTATGCAAGCCGATTTGAAGTTACAACCTAAGGATGACAAGTGCTGGACAGCGCAGTTAATTCAAGCCTTCCAAGGTTTGAGTGGTTCTGAAATTTTTGAGCAGGCTGTGAGGTCAGGGGGTGCCATTTCCATGAATGATTTTAGTGCAGACTTGAGGTACAGATTGCAAGGAGTTTGGAGAGAAGCTGAGTCAGTGGATCCAAGGGGAAACAACAATAAACTAGCTACTTACCAAGCTCGGTTTGCTACTCCTTTTGCTTGCAACGCTCGCCAAACCTATGCACCCCTGCCTTGGTATCTTTTTATGGATTTGCCTAAGCAAGTTATGCGTAATGTGAGCAGGTTCCGGCTTCGTGTTCATACTTTGAAAGTTGAATCGGCTGTTTGGCAGGATGATGGTACCTCTGTGTATTACAGGTGTCCTTGTAACCAAACTCAAGATGAAGCACATGTCCCTTTTAACTGTACTGATGAACACGTTTGTTCTCTGTGCCGCAAGTGTCAAGTGCTTTTTGAACCTTACTTCCAGGATATTCTTGAGACGCAACCTTTTTTTACTGCATCAAGTGAGCTCTTAATTTGTTCATCAGTTCCTTCATCAGCGAAACGCAAAGCTTTTCTTTTTTGTGTCTGAGCTTATGGATTTATTTTTGGCTGGCAGAGACCAGCCACAAGCCGATCAGCCAAACGACCTGGCTGAAGGTCACCCCCCATTGTAACCATTGTAACCGTTATGGTGACCATTTAAACAACTGGGACTTGACCAGCAACGCGCCAATAAACTTGCTCGCAAACTTCATGCCCATTCTGTCATGTATGCCAAGGTGCTGTCACAGGTACGGCTGAATCCTATGTGACGCACATGTTATATGCTGATGACCTGACTCTGATGGCCAACGATCCTGTTGCATTGCAGAACATGTTGAACCGCTTGCATGCGTATGCTCAGAGGAAGCACTTAGTCATCAACACAGCTAAATCTGAGGTGGTGCACTTCAGTTCCTCTGGGTCGGACCTGCCTGTTTTTCATATTGGGGGGTGCCACTGGCACACAAGGAGTCTTTTAGATACCTTGGCATTATGTTTCACAAGTGCATGAGCATGGCCAGGTCCTCTGAGCATGCAACTGGCCCCTTCATGGCGTCTGCATTTCGGGTTCGTCAATTTGTTTGTGAGAATTTTCTGGCAAATAGGCCGTACGTGTCTCTGTGGCTTGGGAAGACGTATGTGGTTCCAGCTGGAATGTATGCAGGCCAAGTGTGGGGCACTGAATACATTAAAGCGGGCAAGGAATTTGCAAGTGATCTGCAAGTGCGGCACATGAGTTATCTTAAGAGCACGCTGGGTGTTAAGCGTATCACTACAAACTGGGCTGTCCTGAGGGAGAGTGGTCATGAGCCGCTTCAGTTTTACTGGTTTAGGTCTGTTGTCAAAATGTATAATAGCATGCTGAGGTCTAACAGTGAGACGTTGAGAAGAGTGTTGAAAGCAGATTTGAATATTCATTCGCGTGAGCCAGCCTGCTGGACTGCCCAAGTTTTAGATGCTTTTCAAGGCTTACGGCGCTGTGATTCCTTTGTGCAAGCTCTGCGGCAGGGCTCTCCTATCCCTATTCAAAAGTTTACTGATGACCTCAGACACAGGCTGCGGGCAGTGTGGAGAGATGTTGAGGGAGTGAACCCGCGGGACACATATAGTAAGCTGGCAACTTACCAGTCTCTTTTTGCAGTGCCTTTTGACCATAACGTGCGTGCCCCTGCCCGTTTACCAAGGCACATGCATTTGGATTTGTCTCCACATGTCATGACGAATGTTAGCCGTTTCAGACTTAGGGCACACACACTGAAGGTGGAGACAGCAGCTTGGGATACTCGGAACACTCTTTAGTGTGATCGCTGTTCTTGTGATGAGATTCAAGATGAGGCTCATGCCCTTTTGGTGTGCAGAGACGCAGATGTTTGTGCTTTGAGAAGAAAGTACGCTTACCTGTTCAACTGTTTCTCTGGTGATTTTTCAATGGAGCAACCATTTTTACAACAAGCCAGTGTCCAGGATGTTTCTGATTTCCTCTTGCAACACAACAACAAGCTTTTTTCGTTTGTTTCTGAGCTTATGGACATTATGTTGGCTGGTGAGGACCAGTCACAGGCCGATCAGCCGAACAGTCTGGCTGAAGGTCCCCCTGTGTAAAATCCAAATCTAATTCTAAATCATGTATGCCAACAAGCTTGTTACCACTAGGCGTGCTATTGAAAGCAAGAATACTTCTCGCAGCCAGGTTATGGAGCCGGGTGCTTCCAGTAACCCTCCAGATCCCCATTAGGGTCTTCTTTTTGTAGCTTCATGGTGGAGGGGACTCACGGCTCTTCTGAGCCAATGTGTCTCCTTTTCCTTCAAGGAATTAAGTTAATTGATGTAGGGAGAGTTTCCTCTGCCTACGTACAAGCTTTTTTCGTTTGTTTCTGAGCTTATGGACATTATGTCGGCTGGCGAGGACCAGTCACAGGCCGATCAGCCGAACAGTCTGGCTGAAGGTCCCCCTGTGTAAATCTAAATCTGCCTACGTACTACTGGTAGGATAGGATAGGGTTACAAAGCTGTACCTGCCTACAAGGGCAGCTTAGCTGAAGCAAAAGGTGCCTGTAACCAAACCAAATTAAACTTGTGTAAATGTCAACTGAAAGCCTTGAGCTGAGTTCAGAAGTGTCAACTGTAAAAGTCACACACACTGTCACTCTAAATGAAACAAGCATGCAAAGTCATGCACAAGAAACTCCATAAGGCTGTAGTGTCAGGAAAATACACTTTCGTGTTTCCACAAGAAGCACAGAAAGCCTGCCTACGTAGTTCTTCTTTTCTTTGCATAGCTGTACCTGCCTACGTGGGCAGCTTAGCTGAGGTGAAGAAAGGTACTTGTAACCAAACCGAAGAACAAAAACCAAAACAAGGTTTGCAGGAACAAAAGACAAAACTTGGTCACAGCATTTTAAGCATGCTGACACGAACTTGTACGATCCCAAGACATCAGCCTAGTTCATGAAATCTCTAAGATGTGATACACTTCTGGGGGTGCAGGACTAAACGGTTGAAGCAAAAGAAAAAGAAAAGTCTACGCCAGCCTAAAGGGCGCATGCATTAAGGAAAGGTCACTTAACTAGCAAGGTAGCAAGGGTCCTGCCAAAGGGCCTTCAAACCAAAACTAGATACACTGTCTAGCTGGCAGCTAGATTATGAGAAAGCCAGAAACAGAGCTGATGGGGATCTGGAGAGTTGTTCGCCATGCTCCTAGACGCCCGGACCCTCGCTCTCCTGATCTCCACCGCCACGCGCCCAGCAACACCCCCACCAGAAGTCCCCTGAAAGCGTTGTGCATGTCTGCTGTTGATAAAAGTTGTTAGTCTTTGGATAGCATGGCGACTTGACTTGGATGCTAAAGATATAGCCTTTTGCCTGGTTACACCCAAGTGGATAGGAGGTTCAATGCTGTAGTCATTATAGACAGTGCCTGCCGCACCAACTAAGATGGTGTGCAAGGTCACCTCGTTGTTCCTGTCCGGGCTTCTTGACAGGTGCTGGAAATGAGTGTGCATGTCTGTCAGATCCTGAGAAGGGCAGTTCAGGATAATATGCTCTTCATCTTGTTAAGTGTCCCAATCACATTTGTTTCAGATTCTAAGCTCGTATGGGTGTCACGCTGAATCACCTTTACTGCATATTTACTGTTCTAAGCAGGTAATACATCCCCCCCATTAAGCAATGTTGATGACAACAAAGGCAGAAACATTGCTTAATGTTTCTCCTGCAACATTGAAGAATGCTGGTTGTGCAAAGTTGCTTGTCTCTGATTCAACATGAAAACATGGCAACGTTTTTGCCAGGAGGGTGGCATGTTCACAAACAGACATCCTGAGCCCTAACCCATGAACAATGGTTCAACACACAGCCTTCAAACAACAACTCGAGTTCGTACGACAGTTCTGCAGCCTCTTACAAACGCCCACAATCATGGCCGCTCCCTGGGGCATGCTCTTCCCAGGAGCAGCATGATTCAGGCAGCACTCTCTCGTGCTCCTAATGCTCTGTTCTCTCTTCATGATGCTTGCAGTATCAAGGCTTACGTGATGCTTGAAAGAGCAAGACTTGCAAAAACAAGGCTTCAGTAATGCGCACAATCCATCTTGCATCTCAGGCAATGTATCTGGCCACAGCTCACAAGTCATGCCTTCAAAGGCTCCACACACATACAAACACATATGCTCCTGGCTGTTGTGTGCTCATGCTTGAGAGTGGCTTCCCCCCTGCATCCAGTGCTGCTGTCACCCACCAGGCATGCAGGGCAGTGCAAGCGTCCCCCCAGCCTTCTGTCCTTCAGTCCATGTTCCAGAATCCGTGTCCGTGCTCAGACATATCCAGGGCCAAAGTCCGATGGCCTCTAAGGACACCAACACGCGCCCATGCGCTGATGTAACCCCAAACGCTGGCAGCTCGGTCCCCCGCTGCGCAGAATGCGCCTGTGCTTGGCACAGACGGTTCTCAAGTACGTTCCCCGTGGTGGCGCCAAGTAATGCTTTACGTCCTTTGTTGCTTGGTTTTTGGCAACCCTGGACGTAAAGCATTACATGCACGCTGTGATATTCTCTCCCCCGGGCACTTTTTAATGTCATCTTCTCTCCCCCGCGCACTTCTCGCTGTCATCTTCTCTCCCCCGGGCACCGAGAAGATTTCACGGTTGCACACAATCTGAATAATGACTATATGATAAATTAAGCCTTTGCTTTCTTAGGGCTAAGGAAGGTGAAGGAACAACGTTTAAGCAACAATACACATCCGACTTCTTCAGTTCGCCTTAATCTTAAACCTGATTCGGTTTAAAAAAGGATTAACATTTGTTGAGTCAGTTCTGAAGCAGTTTGCTGTGGGCTTTTCTCGGTCTCGGATCTGATGTAAGTTCGAAGGAGGAAAGTCATATACCGGTATTGTCAACAGCAGAAAAACCAGTTGTATCTCACAATTCAAAAATGAGCGAGGACTGCACTTTAGATCTTGAAAAATTGCACAGGAAGGTGTGGCTTGTCAAGGTACCCAATGCCATTGCCCGTGTTTGGAGGCCAATATGTGAGCAGTCCATGAATCCAGCGAGCATGGACATAGAGGGAGACCTGCCGCAGCTGGGCAAGGTCCAAGTTCAAGTCAGCAATGCAACGGTGAGTGCTCATGTGGAGTCACTACAGGGCTCTCTGGTGTGTGTGTGTGTGTGTGTGTGTGTGTGTGTGTGTGTGTGTTGTGTGTGTGTTGTGCGTGCGTGCGTGTGTGCGTGCTGTGTGTGGTGTGTGTCTGTGCGTGTGTGCGAATGCTTGTGTGTTTGTTGTGTGTGTTTGTGGTGTGTGTGGTGTGTGTCTTTGTGTCTGTGCGTGTGTGTGTGTGTGTGTGTGTGTGTGTGTGTGTGTGTGCGTGGTTGTGTGTGCGTGTGTGTGTGTGTGTGTGTGCGTGTGTGCGTGGTGTGTGTCTTTGTGTCTGTGTGTGTGTGTGTGCGTGTGCGTGTGCTTGTGTGTGTGTGTGTGTGTGTGTGTGTGTGTGTGTGTGTGTGCGGGTGTGTGCGTGCGTGTGGTGTGTGTGTGGTGTGTGTCTTTGTGTCTGTGTGTGTGTGCGTGTGCGTGTTTGCGTGTGCGTGTGCTTGTGTGTGTGTGTGTGTGTGTGTGTGTGTGTGCGTGTGTGTTTGTGTGTGTGTGTGCGCGTGCGTGTGTGTGTGTGTCCACGTGTGTGCACGTGTGTGTGTGTGTGTGTGTGTGTGTGCATGCATGTGTGCGTGTGTTTGTGTTTGTGTGTATGTTCATGTGTGCGTGTGAGCATCAAGTCAAAGTCTTGCTGCACGCGTTCGTCTTCTCTGAATGCTTTATCTGAACTAATGTAGACCCAGCAATGACATGACTTTTGAAGCATGCGCATTAGGGGTATGCCCTTGGCTGTTTTCCTCCATGTATAATATAGCAACCTTAGCCCTCCTTTCTTTGTCACACATGCAGGGCAAACTCAGCCGCGACCTCAGATTGATAGTGCCCAACAATGCAGGTAAGCTCCTGATCACTTCCCTCATCCTTTCAAGTTCTCGATCGTAAATCTATTTCTAACTTAGTTCAATGCAGCTCAATAAGGATTGGAGGGGGTTGCTCACTTCCCTAAGAGCATCAACTTTGCCTGCTCTTTTCAAACTCCATGCCATTTTGCTGCATCACATTGCTCCATGTCCACCCGTAACTTGCCCCGCCCTTGTATTATTTAAAATTCACAGTAGGAACCTCAGCTGCTCAGGGCTTACCACAGCAGCAGCAACAGCCAACCAAAGCCTACCAGCTGTCCCAGCTACCAATACACAAGAACGGGGCTATGTCTGCCATTTCTTATAAAAGGCTGGCACCCGAGGACGGCGAAGAGTCACCAGCACAGTTACGTGAGTAGGGGGCCTTGGATTCAAAACTCAGTGTTGCTTGTTTGGAGAAGTAAGGGAGTCAGCAAGGTTTGCTTTCCTAGTATAGAACTCTGAGGTTAGGGTAGCGGGTGTTGTTGTGTTGTGTCCTTGGCCTGTTTTGGGATTGGGGAGAGAACATGGCCCTGATGGCATACAGTTTGGAGGAGCATTGGTGTTCTTGTTTTGATCCTTGATGCCAATCATTTTGCTGCATGCTTTCCCAAGGGTGGCAAGCATTCAAAACCATACTTACCAAGCAATGATGGCAATGACCACAATGTGCTGGTCCAGTTTCTAAGTCCAAGGTCATGCATGGACGAACAAGTTGGCAGCGAAGGATTGCACTTGGGATGTGCCATTGGCCATACTGTAATTTGCTGTAGATCCATCCATGTAGGGCAACTGCCCATAGCCAAGCCATAAGCTGAATGACTGCTGTTCTGATGGCTGCAGGGGCAGAGGGAACTGTGGAGCTCAGCTTGAATGCGGCACCCATGACTGTACAGGATGGGCAGGTATGGGCTTCGGTATTGGCTTTGTTGTGGGCAGAGTTTGATGATGCATTCATTACCCATGGCTGCACAGGATGGGCGGGTATGGGCTTTGGTTTAGGCGTATTGGAATGCACCAGCCATGACTGTACAACATGGGCAAGGATGGGCTCTGTTACTTTGTTATGGGCATTGGATGCGGCACCCATGAAGGTACAGGATGGGCAGGCGTGGGCTTCGGTGCTGGCTTTTTTGTGGGCAGAGTGTGGTGATGCATTACCCTTGACTGTACAACATGGCAAGGATGGGATTTGGTTTGAGCTTTGTATGGGTGCAGTTTGATTGCGGCACCCATGACTGCGCAACACGGGCATGTATGGGCTATGTCAGCTAATTTTCATGTGATGCGACGGCAGTCAGTGTGTACTCATCAGTTTATGGCAGGCTTGAGCGCAATCAAGGGGTCTACATTTCATTGGAGTATGCTTTTGCTCTGCTGCTTCCTTGCCTTTGTTTCACTGCTTCCTTTGAGGGCTTGCATGTCCTAGGCCGGCTGTTTTGTTGTTGTTGGATTGACTCTTGGTTCCATTGTTGTGAATTCATAGATCAGCTGTGTTGTTGCTGCTGCTACTGCTGTTGCTGCTACTGCTGTTGCTGCTGCTGCTGCTGCTGCTGCTGTATTTGACTTGTGGATTCATTGTCGTGAACTGTGGAATCGTCGCAGACAGGCACACTTCAGCTGTGAGGAAGGGGGCTTTGAACTAAGCTGTCAGATCAAGAACTTGAAAGCCTTGCCCCAACTGTTTGACTGCTCTCTTGAAGGCTTGTTTGATTGCTGAGCTGCAGCATGCATGGCAATCAAAGCTGCAAACAATTATTTACCAGCACTCAGAAGCAGTAGGTGCTGAAAACAGGAAAGGCAGGATGAGCGCGGGGTCCTCGCATTCCTCCTGTCCTTTGGCTGCTCACTTCTTGCTAACCTATTGTTAGCACTGAATCCGCGCTGGAAACAGGGGGAGCAAGAGATGGGGAACTAAGAAGAAAAGAAGCTAGAGACACTTACCATCACTGACAGCATGAGCATTGCGCGAGTGGATCTTTGCATCGCGGAAGTTTAAAGAGAAAGGCTCCAGGGGGTGAAATTTCATGCGTGCTGCACGTGTCACTGCCCTTGGCTGCTGAAGCATTTGCTGCTGGACCTGCTTCAAAATGTGCAGGGCCATATGATGGTAGATGACGAGTATTGCAACCTTTCTAAGCAACGCAACAAAGAGGCTGCCACGCGTACACGCACCGTCCGCACCTACGAAGACAACCGAGCTAATCACATGGCACTTGTGGCTAGCAAGCGAGCTGCAGACCTGGCAACCAAGCGCAAGGTGTTGTGATGTACCATGTTGGGGTGCTAGCAAAAACGAAGGCATTTTGTGTGGCTTCATGCAAAGGCAGCAGCGTCCAGGGAGATTCCTTAGCGCTTGTATGTTATTTTCCTGCACTGTGTTTAGACACGCTCATGCTGTGTGTCTGTGATAACCAGATTTTGCCAACAAGCATGTAGAAAGAGGGTTGTTAAGCAGACAGAGTTGTGCCACATAACTGCATACTCATCCTTGAACCTGCTACGGGTTCTAGAATTTATACACAGACACACCCATGTGTATGGCACGCTGCAGGGAGAGGACCAGCGGCGCAACAGGGAAGAAAACAAGCGCGTGCGGGTGGATGCGCCTGTGCTGGAGAGGGAGCTCTTCCGCCTGTTCGAGCTTCAATCATCGTGGACTTTCCAGCAGCTGCAGCTGGAAACGAAGCAACCCACAATGCACCTCAAGGCTGTTCTGGAGCAGGTGGGTGCAAGCTATGTGTGATTGTTGTTGTTGTTGTTGTTGTTGTTGTTGTTATACTGACACCACATTGCTAATGAGCCAAAGGTAAGAGGATCAGCGCTGTTTACATGTCGCAAATGCTGTTTACAAAAAGAAAAGAAAAGAAATGACTATGCCAGCCGAGAAGGCTGCACAAAGTAAAGGCTACCTGACTTGCAAGCTAGCAGGAATCTCACTGAATGTTGCATGTGAAGTAATCAGTGCCAATTCCACACTTGCAAGTTTTCTCAATGCGTTGACAAAAGACCAAACAACTATTTTTCCTTCACTGACTTGAACCTCTTCCAATGCTCTGTCCATGCCACAGATTGCAGTCTTACAAAAGCGTGGTTTGGGTAAGGATGCCTATGTCCTGAAGGAAGAGTACGCAGTGGGCGATCAAGAAGGAGGTGGTGACGAGCAGCAGGACTGAGCAGCTGTTTGATACCTCTTAATATGGTTCCAGTTGACTCTGTTGCGCTTGCTGACGTCGTTTGTTATGACACCCGAAAACTTGTTTGTTGACAGAGTATGGCATGCCACTCAAAAACCTTGACAGGAACAAAGAATACAGAAATAGAAGACGTGGAATGCTTCCTTCATCCACAATGGAAATGGGACCACATTGGCCTGAAGTGCTGTCCCTTCACCCGAAAATGTAAAAAGTGAAAAGGAATGGAGATCTAAAGGGTGGCAGACGTGCTGTCAAGTCAGGCGCTTTATTTTTGTGACTCTGGGAGCCAATAAAAGAAGAAGCTGGAGACTGACCAATGTGAAGACGCCCAAAACGCACGCAGGCAAGGAGAGTGTGTCCCACACACTAAAAAACAGCGGCAAACAGGAAAGCGGATCTGGGTTGTTGTTAGTCATCTGTCCAACTGCACACCACGAAGGAAGTAATTCTAAAAACAATCCTCGCATTCATGGAAGCAGCCTGCCCTGTTAAGGGTTACAAGGGGTTGGCCTACAGCCCGAGAATCTGGCAGATCGGCTGCCCTGTAACCTTTCCTTCCCCTTTGATCCCTCGCTACTGGGGTTGCCAATTTGGCAGGTGAAATGGAAGACATGCTTGGCATTTATCATTTTTTTTATCAAAACTCTTGAAAGGAGAAGTACGCAGGCAGAGGAATTTCTCCCTACTGCAGGGAGTGTGACAACAGTCAAGGACATCAATTAAGGAAAAGACGTATTGGCTCAAAATCAAATCTTTTGAATTATGGCCATCATCACACATGATGTTGTGTGGGTGCAATTTTGGGGGCTTCTTTGGATAGACAAATTCAGAAAAGAAAACGGAAAGTGCGCTTGCAGCAGACTTGAGAGGCTCGGAGCCCTCTTACAAAGGGGCCTGGAACAAAATGTGGCTGGTGGAGGGGACTCACGATGCTTCGTTTTTATATTCTATTTTATAGTATGTTGTAAGATACAAGGAGTTACAATGGGGTTTGACCTTCAGCCAGGTAGTTTGGCTGCTCGGTCTGCTCAACTGTTCCAACTGCACAAAAAATATCCATGAGATCAGAAATAAAGCGATCAGTCTCGTTAGTTTGCTTCTGCAAGAAACGAATAGCATCCTCAGAGCTAGCTTGAGAATAGTAGAAAGTGCCTGAAAAAAGAAAAAAAAGAAAAAACTACGTAGGCAGAGAAAACTCTCCCTACATCAATTAAGGAAAGAGAGACACATTGGCTCAAAGAGCCGTGAGTCTCCCTCACCAGAAGATGAGAGTGGAGTTAATGTGGATCAGGTGGGTTTCTGGCGGCACGCTGCTCAAGGGCACCAGTGTTATGATGAGTGTTTTTGTATTCAATGGCACGTCTGGTAGAGGTGAGTTTGTGCGCAAATTGTACAGAATGGGCATGGAGTTTTCTTGCAAGTGTTTCAGATCTCTGTGAGTCGATCCCTAATTTTTTGAATTGATCAAGGGTATGGGCAGTGTAGATAGTCCCACCCACACCCAGGAGGATTGTGTGGATGGTAATCTCTGCAGCTTGGAGTTGTTTGCACAGTTCGCTGTGTTGTTGCTGTGAGGCTTGTAGCTGGGCACCAGGCCTCGTATCTTCACAGTATTTGATTTCTATTAAGTGAATATGACGGGCTGGAGTTGTACTACTCCCCATACTGCGCAATACCCGGTTTGAAGGTGAAGTGGATGGTCTGTTTGGGTTGGTTAGGTGAGGAGTAACCAAGATTGCATCAGGGCGGCTGGAGTTGCGTCTGGTTTGCATAGAAACCGTGGGTTTGAAGAGGTTGGGAGGTACAGCTCGATTAGAGACTTGCTCAGGGAGTTGCAGGTCGTGCTGGGCCAAACGGCTTGTGTTGCCCGCATCCAACTGCACAAGATTGGCCCCAAAAGAGCCTTCACTGACCAGTTTCAAAATCATCCTGCAAGCAATATTGTGACGCTCAGTTACCATGTTACGCATGACAGGGCATTGGCAGCCAGATAGGATGTGGAGAGCGCTATCCATGTGATGGCAATTAGGCAGGGGGCATATCAGGCTAGTGGATCTTTTATACCGGACTGCATGTTTCTGATTGTACAGGGTGCCTGTGCGGTATTGGAAGACAGTGCGTTTCATTCGAGTTGAGAGACCGGGCATGTTCCAAAAGGCATTGCTAATGTTCTTGTTTACGTGAGGTAGCAAGCTCTGGTAGTAAGTGAAGTAGCCTGTATTCTTGTTAGCATAGCCCAGCTTGTGCTTAGCATGCATGTGGGATTTCAGATCATTTTTAAGGTCTGGGAGGTAGCACAGACGGGGAGTAGAAGGGAGGGAATGAGTTGGCCTAGGATCTGCCTTTTCACTAGCTAGCCAGGTTGTATTGTGGAAGGGATTTCCTCCTGGGCCAGCGCTAGGGAGACCAGTATCAGTTCGGTTGCCATCTTTGAGGGAGGCCTGGTACTTAGCAACCTGATCTGCACATTCATTCCCAGCTATTCCAGCATGAGACTTGACCTTGTAGAAAAATATGTGTTCTTGAGAGGCTCGGGCAAGGTTTGAAATCTTTTTCAGAACATCTCCTTGCACATGATGTCTATGTTTCTCAGGGTACAGGATCTGCTTTCTAAGTTGGTGAAGTGAGCTGAGGCTATCTGTGGCAATATGTGTATAATCATGAGTGAGCGCAGCAGCAATGGCAGCCAGCTCAGCTCTTCCTATGGTATTGGTAATACCATCACCATTAGGTTCAACTAGATTTCGTGAGTCACTCATAGGATGGTACACTCCTGCCCCTATGACTGTCTTGCCTTTCTGGACCTGGCAGCTGCCGTCTGTGTAGGCCCAAGACCTCCAATCTGCGACTTTAAGCTGAAGGTTGGGATGGGACTGACAAGGAGCATCAACAGTCATGTCTGAGGTGGATCTTTGGGGGCCCTTGGAAATCTGTTTCATGTCTAAGGGTAACTTTTCACATTTTCTTATCCCGGGCATCACTTTATGCCTTGTATTCTGGATGGGGTCGTTACTAACATTTCTGATACATTTTTTTATTCTGATGGCTTTGGCTAAATCCTGAAGCCAGGTACTGTTCTGGTTATTCAAGTGGACTCTTGCAGCCGTATTCCAGACTGCAATAATTTGTAAGTCCCAGGTATGCTTGGGTAGGGCAGTTTCCTGGCTGACCCAGGATTGGGGTTTGTCATAGGTAAGTTCGTTTCTTGGAATGGTCCCTAGCTTGTAGCAAAGGTGTGGGTAAGCATTGAGGAGTTGTGAGTAGGGATTGGTTATCATATGCCCGCCACTTGCTGGCAGAAGCATGAAGGTGGCTGTAGCCTCTGTGTTAAGGATGGCGGAGTAGATAGCATGCCGTAGTGTTAGTTTCATGGACTTCTCATCGTAGATGGGATGGCAGATAGACATCCCAGAAAATCTGGAGGAGAGAGAATTGTAGTGGGCACCAAACAAAATGTCACGGGGATCAGAACTCCAGTAGTCATGGTAGTGAGCGTTATAGTCCAGGGGAGAGGCCATTTTCTCTTGGGTGACATGTGCCCATTTTTGGAAGGCAGAGTGAATGTGAGGTGAGAGGGTCCGTGAGAAGGAATCTTTAATCTTCTTGCTTTGATACTTGTCTTCCAATTTGGTTTTGCGGGCTAGGAGCCCCTGTATCTCAGATGCAAAGCTTGCTGGTGGGGGGCAGATGCCATCATGCAGACCTTCTGCTTTGGACCTGTGGAATGCTTTGAAAAGGACGTCAAAGCGTTGAGGGGTTATCATCCCGACGCATTTGCCATCTGTATTATAGATACAAGCCATTCTTGATTTGTAGATTTCAGGGAGGGTGAGGGTGGGTGGGATAGGTGGTGTGGGGCTTTCAGGCGTTTCTGTTGGGGGATGATTTGAAGAAGGTTCAGGATTGTGTTTGACAAGATCTATCTCTTGGACCCAGAACTCACAGGTGCCAGTGGATTTGATGTCCGTTTGCGGATTGGTAGGGTGTATGTCAAAGATGATTTTGTTGCAAAATTCTATGTCTAATTTCTGGCTCCAGGTGCTGTTTGTATCAGATTTGTTGAACCCTTGCCTCTCTAGGTTGGAGAGAGTGGAGTCTGCTGTGGGTAGGAGAAGGTTGGGTTTGCTTAGCTGAGATTCAAACTCATTTACGTGCTGGTCAAAAATGGGCCAGCTAGCTTTTAACCCTTCTGGCTCCCGTGATGGTAACCAAAAAATCTTAAGGAGTTCTTCTTTACACTTAGATGCTCTGATTATTTTTTCTTCGTTGCTAAGGCTAGCACAGGCGGGACCGGCCCAGGCTTCAGCAGTATTGACCTCTTGCCTTTGCTCATCATTATAGCATCCAAGTTCTCTCATGCACTTCCAGTGATATGTACGTTCGCACACATCGCAAACGTACATGTCAGGGTAGGGGGGCTCCGAGTTGATAGGCTCCAGGCCTCCGTGATAGTTGCATATCTGGCAACAAGCGCATTCAATGTCTGTGCGAGCAGCAATGCAGATGTTTGCTGGTTGGAAGCTAGCTTTCTTGAAGAGGGGCAGGGCCCACTTCTCTATTATCATGGGCTTGTAGTGTGTGTGGTACTGTTTCTGTCGGGGTGAAGGGTCGTTGCACATGTCCTTTCGCTTGGCTGAATAGATCCTCCATTCATCTATATGTGTGATGTCAATGTCATTATAGTAGACAGCGTTAATGGCGTGGTTGGCTGTGGCTTCTTGAGCCAGCTTTTTCACTAAATTCTCTTTGTACCTCCAGACATCGTTTCCTTGCCAATTTGGAGCTAGAGGGTAGATGGTAAGGGTCTGAAGTTCTGCCTCTACATGAAGCAAAGCTTTCCTTTTTCTGTTATGATTCTGGGTACTGCTCTGTGTATTCGAGCTGCTTGGGGTGTTGGGGTGGGTATGGGGAATGGAAGGCACGCCGTTCAGTTGATTGACACTAGATCCCTGAGTTTCCTGGCTCAAGTGTTGCTGTGAAAGTCTGGAAGCTTGTTTCTTAGTTGAGCGCGTGCGTTTGCTGGGAGGCCCATCCCCAGGGCCTTCATTTTGTGAACCAGGCTGACTAGCCTGCAGGGTGGGAGCGTTGTTAGGAGGGGAAGTTCCAACATTAGTGGTTTCTAGGTTGACAAATTGCGTGGGAGGCAGGACGTTGGATGGAATGGTGGTGTGAGCTGGGTGAGCATGGTTATGGTGGCTGGATCTACACTGGGAGCGTGTTCTTTTACTGGGTGGCTCATCCATGGGGGTAGCCACAAGAGCGGGTATTACTTCCTGTGTAGGGGGGCAGGTTCGTTGTGCGGCTGGCATATTAATGGGTTGGTTAGTATTTTGCGTCACAGGTTGGGTTGGATGTGTTGCGCTTGAGCTAGGAGGGCTTGCTGTAGGAGCTTGACGGGAAGTAGATACCCTTGGGAGGCGACGTCCAGTAACCTCATGTCTGTAGTGTGTTGTGGATGGAGGTTGTGGTGTAGGTACCACCTGTGCTGGGCGGTTGTCGTTCCTTTGAGGGTGAGCGTCAATGTTGACAGAGGGACCAATTTCTTCATTAAGTTGGATATGAATGAGGCCACTAATGTGGGTGTTGTTGATGCGGCGTTGGATTGCAGGGACATTGGCTTCTGTACTCTTGTGGGCAAGGATTTTTTGGATTGTTTCAGTGTTCAGCTCTTCCGCTTGGGGCAGGTTGACAAAAGCTGCCAGTCTGTTGAGTGCTATTTTGCATTTGTTGTTCACCCTGGAGTATCTTGTCTGGAGTTGGGCAACTGTGATTACCTTGGTTCCACAGTGGGTTATGAGATCATGTATCCCACTAATGTCAAGGCTCATGAGGGGTTGTATAATGCAGGTGATGAGGTCGGATAGGTTACGGGGGGGTGGTTTACGTAGCGAGAGAGCTTTAGTGATGATCTTCAGGTCATCATGGAACATGCTTTCCCCTTCCTTTCTGAGGTGGAGTTCACTGAGGTGGATGCTGATTAGCTGACGTGCTCGCATGCAGTGGTTCAGTTGCCTTTTTATGCGAAGGTTGGTTCTTACACAATTGTTAAGAAAGTCCATGGACAGGTTCTTTAGTTGTGTAACTTGTTTGGTAAGGAGATAAAGGCTGACTGCACGGTGTCTTGCGGAGGGGTCCTCCAGACTGGATGTGAGCGCAGAGGCCGTGCGTCTGTAATATTCTACACAAATAGAGGGTCGCCCCAGCCCAAAGTTATTCACATCCTCGCGTATCATTGCTGCTGCTGTGCTTTTTGAGAGATTATATTTGTGTTTGATGGTTCTGTCAATCATTTTGTCCCAGATGATGAGGTCTGCCGGGGTGCAAGGGGTGACTGCAAATGCATAGGCAAGACTGGGACAAATGGCTATACGGATCATATCTTTGGCTTGGCGTGGTGAGGTCTGGGAAAAATCAAGGTTTTCAAGCTTTTCTCCCAGTTTACAAGTCATTCGTTGGATTTGGTGCTTCCAGTTCAAATCCATAGTAAGTTGGACGCCAAGGTATAGGAATGGTTCGTTGGATGGTAGGAATTGGGCTTTCTGCCCCTGAATTTCTATTTTTTCAAGAAGTTGATGGCTGAGAAGTTGGGAAGGTGTGACCCCATTTTTGTCTTTTGGGGGATGGCTGTGAAGTATGCCTGTGGCTTTAGTTTTGCTGCCAGAGATAATTAGTGCTGCCCAGTCTGAGTATAGGGTAAGCTTTTGAGCTTGTACTTTAAGGTCTTGGATTGTGTTTGTAGGGCACAACAGGTCATCAGCAAAGGCGGCGCTGCTCAAGATGTTGGCTAGGTGGGTGTCATGAGCGTTTTGGTGTGGGGTGCAGCTGTGTCGGTATCCACGACCCCCTACATGGAGCCATCGTAGGAGGGGTTCCATGTAGAGCAGGAAGAGAAAGGGTGATAGAGTATCACCTTGGATTGTGCCTCTTTCAACAGGGATTTTTTCGGTGTTACCTCCTGATGGGAGCCTGATTTGAGTTTTGGCATCTTCGTAGAGATTTTTGACTGTGTCGATTGCATCTGTAGGGAAGCCCAAGTCATACATAATCCAGAGCATCCGGTCATGATCAGTAGTGTTGAAGGCTGAGGTGAAGTCTACGATGAGGGCATATATGTCTTTGCCAAATGCTTTTGCATCTTCGAGCCCCATGATGACATTCTGGAGCTGGTGGATTGTGTCTTTTTGGTTGCGAAACCCTGCTTGAGTAGAGCTCAGTAGGGAGTGTGCTTCAGCATATTCATAGAGTGTATTAGTGACCATGCGAGTCCACAGTTTGTAGAGTGTATTGGCGAGCCCTACGGGCCTGTAGGAAGAAATTTCTGTCTCTTCCCCTTTATTTTTGTCAATCAGGATAGTATCGCTAGTTTTCCATGAAACTGGGGTGTGGCGGGTGGCCCACATGATGATGAAAAGTTTATGGATACATTCTTGAATCTCATGCGGGAGCATTCTCAGAATCTCGTTCACTATGCCATCAGGGCCTGGTGATTTGTTATTGCTAAGTGATTTAATGCATTCATTGAATGTACTTTTATCAAGGATCTTGTAATGAAGCCAGTCTCTTTGCTTATTTCCTTCTTGTTCCTCTTTTGTAATTTGAGATTGGAGTGTGAAGGGATCCGGTACAGGTTCTGTTTTACCAGCCTGTTCCCAAGGGTAGTTGCGAGGTGCTTCCTCTGGCAGGTATTTTCCATTTTTGATGTTTACGGCACTCATGGCTTCTGTGTAGTACTTTTCAATAATCTGGGCCTGCTTTTTTGGTTCAGTCTCAATAGTGTTGGTTCCAGGGTCACGAAGGGCTTGTAGGCCTGTTCTAGGCTGCGCATCCTTCCCTCTGAAGATTTCTTTGTGTGCTTGTTTGGGATTTTTGTTGATCATTTTGTTCAGTCGTTTACGGGCAATCTTCTTGCTTTCTATACTCCGAGTTTCATCTATGTGTTTAATGGCTCCTTTTGCGCTATTAGAAATACTTTCAATTTGCTGGAGGAGGGGGAGGTCAAAGTCTATGTATTCAAGCTCCATGATGGCATTACATAGGGCTTTGTTCTCCTTGTTTTGTTCCATAATGGTTTTGGCACTGTCAACCTGGGGCTGGGTACTCACAGGAGGTTTCATTTGGGACTGTATGAATTTAGCAGTTCCTAGCTGTTTGCATAGAGCATGCCGCTTTTTGCTGATGGGTCTTGGATTGTAGTGGTTGTGGTCAGAAGAGACTATTTTTGTGCTACACGTTTCGAGTGCTACTTGAGAGCATGTGTGGATTAAGTTGGCAACGCCTTTGGCTAGGTCTTCAACCACCTCAGCAGCAGGTTTGTTGCCGAGTGTGCTCAGCCTTGCCGTTTTCTTGGCTGATGATCCATTCAAGTTTTTTAGGAAGGTTATGGCTTCCGCATGAGCAGGGCCCAAGAGATGTAGAATTTCTTCTAGCTCCTGGATGACTCCATGTGAAGGGTCTTGCAGGGATTGTATGAAAGCAGCCCGATCTGAGTCGCTTACAGGGCGATTAAGGACCTTCTGTGGGCACTCCTTGGGGCGTGCAGGGTTATTAGAGAGAACAGGTATTTGGATTTTAAGAACACTAGTAGGTAAGCTTACCACTAGTGGGACATGGTCGCTACGGGTGCCCTGTTCTGGGGTGTGGCAGGGAGGGCAAGATTGAGCAAGTTCTGCAGGAAGGATAATGTCATCTATGCGACTGAACGTGGATTTAGTGCAATTATTAATGTCCTTGCCAGTTGCTTGGTAGTGGGTCCATGGTCTGGTCATTTCCTCTTTGCATGGGGAGAGGTTGTTAGAGAGGAGGAAGTTGCGGTACATCCTGTCTGCAGAGTAGGTCATGTTGCTCGTGCGATCGTCTACTCGGGCTGTAGCGTTCATATCTCCAATTATGAGGGGAGTGCAGTCACTGTGTTTATAAATTAGGGTTTTGATTTGTTCTTGCATATCAATTCTACTTGCAAGAGCTTCCTCCGAGCTCCCAGAGGGCCAGTAGGTGCCTAGGAGCAGGAGGTTGGCATTGATTCCCTGGAGAATGACAGATGCAATTCTTCCTTTAGAGTTTGTATGGGCTACTGAGCATTGCGTGGCTAGGGCAAGAGAATTCCGGATGCAGATGGTGGTGCCTCCTGTTGTGTCAAAAGCTGACCACCATTTGTAGTTTTTAAGGAGAGCCTCCATCCATGGGCGGGGGTTGCTGGCGTGGTTGAGTTTGTTTTCAGTAAGGACCACAATATCTGGGTTCTGTTTTGCTATTGTTTGCTGCACGTCAAACCGTGCCTGAATCGTCCAGAAAAATTCTATAAGACGAGGGGAAGTCAGCAAATAACTGTGCATGAGCCCTTCGAAGAGAACACACAGAAGCGCAAGAACAAAGGAACACGGCATGCTTTTCATCTTGGAGTCCTTGTTCACATTTATCACAAGTTGATGTGTGCTCCTGCCAAAGTGATGTCTCAACTCTTAAAGTATGAGCATGTAAGCGGAAACGTGCTATGTTTCTTAGCGTGCGCTTGCCCAAATCAAGATGCAAATACCTGGGGACAGAAAAGGGCGCACCATGAACAGACAAGGGTCTCAAAGGAAGTGCCATCCAGTGATGATATTTGGCTAATTTGTTCGTGTGGTCACCATGTTCTGCCAAGGCATCAGCATTCCACACACCTCGCAGCCTTTTTCTCAGATCAACAACAAACTCCCTCATGACTATAGGCTGCCCTGACCGAACACAATGAGTAAACACGTTGCACCTGTCCAAGCCTGTGCAGGCAGCCAAAAATTCTGAGGTCCAGCATTTATGGGAAAGACTGCTCATTTCAACATCTGCTTGCAGTACCTTACTGAGTGTAGTGCTGTTGCTGCGCAGTAAAGCATTGTAAAACCTAACTGCTGCCCGAAACCAATAGAATTGTAAAGGTTCATGCCCACACTCGCGCAGTACAGACCAATTAGGAGTGGTGCGCTTTACCCCAAGGATACGCTTCAATAAGCACAGATGTACAGTTTGCAAAGGACAGTCCATTTCAGCTCCTTCTTTCATAAATCTTGTGCCCCAAATCTGGCATGCATACATGCTAGCAGGGAGAGTATATGCTTTAGTCAGCCAGAGCATGGTATGCAGCCTGTCTGTCAGGCGGTGCTCAGATGCGAATTGCCTAATCCGTCTATAACCAGCTAGGAAAGGGGCACACATATACTCAGCAATGGCTTGCGGGTTGCGTTGTTTTGTGAACAGCATGCCTAAATACCTAAAAGAATCTGCACACGCCAAACGAGCTCCACCTAACGTGAAAGCTGGCACATTATCACCCTTTGAATTAAAATGCACAATCTCAGACTTGGCAGTATTGATCACCAACCCTTTCCGCTGAGCATATGTATGTAGCCCATCCAACATCCTTGAAGATACTCCTTGCATTAATTAAAAGAAACAAGCATCAGGTGTGAAGACACAAGGCCTGGACAGCAGTTGGAGGCGGCACAGCGGCAGCATGCAGATCTTTGTAAGAACATTAATGCAACAGTTGTGACTCTCCACACCATCCTTTTGGGTGTTGGTGGGACCTGCTACACTGAGCACACCCTTAACCAGTTTAAACAGCTGGGACTTGACCACCAACGTGCCAATAAACTTGCTTGCAAACTTCATGCCCATTCTGCATGTATGTTAACAGGCTTGTTACCACTAGGCGTGCTATTGAAAACAAGAATACTTCTTGCAGCCAGGTTATGGAGCCGGGTGCTTCCAATAACCCTCCAGATCCCCATTAGGATATTCTTTTTATACCGTAGTCTTCCGGTGGAGGGGAGTCACGGCTCTTTTGAGCCAATGTGTCTCCTTTTCCTTAATTGATGTAGGGAGAGTTTTATCTGCCTGCGTAGTTTTCTTTTTCTCAGGAAATTGAAGATTTGCATGAGGTAGTCCAAAATGCAGGCAAAACGATCACAAAAGCTCTGAGCAAAAACCTTGGAGAGCAGGTTTGATCAAAAACAGGCGTAGGAAGTGATGATTAGCTAGGGCATGCAACTTTTAAGTTCCTGCACAAGACTCGAACAGGTTTATAACCCCTCAGGAGGGCAAGGCGTACACCTGGCCAGATGGCTGATAACCACCGAATTCACGTAAGTTTGGTTGCTCATAGACTTCAGACCACCCCACCAACTGAGTGCGGATCAGCGGCACGAAACTTTCTTGAAGAAAAAAAGAACAGAAAGTTTACGCAGGCCACAGGCTGCGTGCATAAAGGAAAGGTCCCTTACCTAGCGGCGTCACCAGAGCGGCACGTACACTTGATAGAAAAGAAAGAAAGGAAAATTACGTTGGCAGATCACATCGGGTACTCCGCAGTATGAGACATAATGACGAAGTTGGAAGCAGCACGACTCCAGCCAGGCAACTTAATGAATTGAAAATCCAAAGCCGCCATATCCACTTCATAAAAATCAAATATTGCGAAGATACAAGGCCTGGTGCCCAGCTAGAAGCCTCACAGCAACAACACAAACAACTGTGCAAACAACTTCAAGGTGCTGAGATCACTCTCCACACAATCCTTCTGGGTGTGGGTGGGACTATCTATATTGCCCATACCCTGAATCAATTATAAAAACTAGGGATTGACCCGCAAAGGAAAGAAAGAAAGATTTACGCTTGCCATTACGCCGCGCGCATTAAGGAAAGAGCCTCCCATAGACTCCCACCAAAGAGGGCATCTATTTATTCACCACCCTGGCCACAAGGGTTTGACCCGCAAAGGTCTACTAAGCTTGCACAAAACTCCATGCCCACTCTGTGCAATATGCGCAAAAACTTACCTCTACTAGACGTTCTATCGAAATCAAAAACACTCAACATAACTCTGGTACCCTTAGGCCGCATGATTCCAGGAACCCACAAGACCCACACTAGCCTCTTCCTATGATAGTATCCTCTGGTGAGGGAGACTCACGATTCTTTGGACCAATGTGTCCCCTTTTCCTTAATTGATGTTGGGAGTGTTCTCACTGCCTACGTAGTTTCTCTTTTCTTTCAGAGAAAACACTCCCTACATCAGAAAGAAAAGAAAAATTACGTAGGCAGGGGAACTCTCCCAACACAGGAGACACATTGGCTCAGAAGAGCCTTGAGTCCCCTCCACCACAAAGCTACAGAAAGAATATCCTAATGGGGATCTGGAGGGGTATTGGAAGCACCCGGCTCCATAACCTGGCTGCAAGAAGTGTTCTTGTTTTCAATTGCACGCCTAGTGGAAACAAGCCTGTTGGCATACATGGCAGAATGGGCATGAAGTTTGCGAGCAAGTTTATTGGCGCGTTGGTGGTCAAGTCCCAGTTGTTTAAAATGGTTAAGGGCGTGCTCAGTGTAGCAGGTCCCACCAACACCCAAAAGGATGGTGTGGAGAGTCACAACTTTTGCATTACTGAGTTCAATTATTGAACATTAATAAAGGACAATTGATAGAAATTAAATACTGTGAAGCCACTAGGCCTGGGCAGCAGTTGGAGTTGGCACAGAGGCAGCATGCGGATCTAAGCAAGAAAACAAGTGGAAAAGCTGTCGCGTTACACACCATCCTTCTGGGTATTGGTGGGACCTGTTGTACTGAGCACATCCTAAACCAGCTTGGGACTTGACCACCAATGGACCAATAAACGCCAACAGATCTCGCAAACTTCATGCCCATTCTGTTATGCCAACAAGCTTGTTACCACTAGACGTGCTTTTGAAACAATAATACTTCTCACAGCCAGGTCCTGGAGCTGGGCGCTTCAAGTAACCCTCCAGATCCCCATGAGCACTTTCTGTTTTGCAGCTTTGTGGTGGAGGGAGGATTCGCGGCTCCTCTGAGTCTCCTTTCCCTTTATTGATGTGTCTACTTTTCCTTAATTGATGCAGGTTTGCAGGAATGCCTACTGTTGTACATAGCTAGCTTTATGGCACGTTGGTGGTCTGGCCCCAGTTGATCAAACGACTCATGTATGGAAAGGGCCCTCAAACCTGCCAACAAACACCACTGTCATGCTATCAAGGCCTTGTTAGAAACTCCCAGGGGTAAACAGCTCCCTTACCGTAAGGGACATGGTGGACATATCTGTTTTTTTCATCATTTGTAAATCAAGCCAACCACCTATGTGTGAAGAAGAACAATGGGTATGGAAAAAGCACGTTCACCAGAATACAGACACCTCAAGGAGGCTCCGTACTTGAAGCAAAAAGAAAAGGAAAGCACACGTCGGCCAAAACGGCTGTGAGCATTAAGGAGGTTCCCTGACTAGCTAACTAGCAATGGTCTCACCTTAAAACAATGGAGATCGAACCATGGATCTCAAGGTCCAAATCACTCAAACAGGTTTTCACTTCCATGGATGCTTACTTCTGGCCAGAAGTAAGCACTTGTGACCCTCATATGCCTCCAGGTCAAAAACGTGACTTTTTTGGCTCCTTTCAAGGCTTTTGCTGATTGCTTTGAAGGCAATGGCTGAAAATTTGTGTCTGACAATCGGAAAAGAAGGCCTGGGGAAGTTCCTTGTCTGACTTGCGGTAAACAGGGGACTGGCCCATGGGAAACCTCTTCTGAAAATCTCAGTTTGCCTTTTCTCCCACAACAATACATTGACCAACCACTAGGTTTTCTCATTCCTGTTACTTGCAATGATATCATTTTGGTACAAAAGCCCAAATCATTGGAAGTTACCCGAGGCAACCCCTGCTTTCGAGAGGCTCAAGCGTACTGCATGCTTTTGATGGAAGGGGGTTCCTGTGTTGAATCCCGATTCACTTTTGGCAAATCCACTGTACTTCTAGAAGTTACAAGCAAACACAGGCAGTGTGTGATCTCACACATGTGCTCGTGGTAACAAGCCTCTCAAAACTGGACAGCAATCAAACCTGTTTAATGCACGCGGCCGAACGGCAAGCGTAGATCTTTTCTTTCCTTTCCTAAACGTGTTCAACTTCCACTGGCAGTTCACTGTATTGAACACAGGAACCCCCTTTCATCAAAAGCATGCAGTCCCCAACTTGGGCTTACTCACTTGATCAGTGAATGGTGGCTGATCTATAAAATAACTGGTATTCCCTTAATGCAGAAATATTAACAAAGGCAAAACATTTAAGCCCTGAATTGAGGGCAGTTCAAGAAGCGCAAAATTCCGCGGTGCATCGAATTGCGAATGTTGGGCTTCAATAAAAATTATGATAATACAAATAATGAATTATTTATGAAAGTGCTGACCATGGAGGAGACTAGTTTAGCCATTGACCTCTGTGTTTGATTAAGTGGATCCAGGATTGGCAAGAGCAGCCGTAGAGTTGAAAAATGTTGTGTAAGGCTCATACTAGGCCCTTTAGCATTCGGGCACCTGTCTCCTCATTTTCCACCCAATGCAAGCTGACATCATGGCAGCCCCAGCACAATAGGTCTATCTTAAAGCCATTGTTTGCCAACTCAGGAGACCAGGAAGTTAGCCTAGAGAAGGTACTACCACTTGTGCAAGACAGACATGCAGGCTGTTGAGCGCATGCCCTGCATGCGCACTTCCGCTCTGTACGCTCCATCATATTAAGTACCACTTTCCCAAAGAATCTGCATCTCCCAACACACACACGTATTGTTTAAGCACCTGTTACACTGCTGTGTCTGTGCTTCTGGAAGTTTCCCTGCCTCCTACCCAAGAGGTGAAACAAGTAGCACACCTCAGCTCTTGGCTCTCTACAGCTGGTTGTCCTCCTCACCGTTGCAGGTGCTGCTAGACGAACTAATTGCCTCTCGGCGGCAAGTTGACACGCTGTTGCATCAGCAAAACGTGCTGCTCAGCCTCGTGGCACGTGGTCAAGTCCCCAGTCAAGCAGAGGCAACCAGCCCTGCCCAAGGTGAATGAAATGCAAGCGTACAACTCAATAGGCCCCCAAAACTTCTGCTAGGAGTAAGTTGGCCTGTTGAGCGCTTGCTAATCAGGCCATGACATGTAAGGGGGTACTTTAGACCTATGTCAAGTGCGCCACACCCCGTGTCTGCTTTTGTGCCCCTTATTCAAGGTCCCTTCGAGCCATCTTTGCAACCATCAAGCCCCTCTGCTGGCCAAAACGAGCAGCACACATCTGTGTCCGGAGCCTCTGGTGCAGCCCCTTGGTCAGGATCGTCCCACATCGCAACTCCAAGAGCGTCTGCTCCCTCATCATCAAGCGGCAACCCGGTGGCTGATATACTGAGGCAATCAGGGTGAGTGGCTGATATACTGAGGCAATCAGGGTGAGTGCTGTGCACAGTGCGGGGATGGGATTGCACAGGGTGGAATGCTGTAAATAGAAATGCAAAAGCGGACACGTGCGTGCACGCGCACACACACACGCACACACACACACACACACACACACACACAAATGGCAAAAACCAAGCTCAAAAGTGAATGATGTAGACGTGTCAATGGTCAGGTTTCTGGTTGGTGTAGGTTAGGACAGGCTCGACACAGAGCTTGTTCAGAAGATGCTTTGCCGTGAAATTCTCTGTCGTAAAGCCCTAACTTACTCTTCATACTCATATCCGTAAACACAATTCAACGAATGGAAAAATTACATGTCATACTGTAGCGTAGTGCTTCAATTATGATGATTGAACCTATGTGCTCACATCCTGCAAATTATGCACTGCTGTAGGGAGAGTCTCCTTTACCGCCTACTGAGAGTTTTTCTTTCCTTGTGCACCACTGGCTCATGCTTGCAGAGAGCTTATCCTTGCAGGGCTGTCTCAAAATTGTGCACCACTGGCTCATGCTTGCAGGGCTGTCCCAAAGGATGATGGGCCCACAAGAGCTGGTGGTGGGAGTGACCCTGTTGATAATGCCGTTCTCTCTCATATCCAGGTGAGAACGGGTAGAATGTTTTTATAGTTGCAGTGTTTGTTCTCATAGAGACGCACCGGAAAGCTGAGTGCTTGACCGAGTGTGGGTGTGCGTGTGTTTGGTTGCAGGAGGCAACCCCCCTTCCCCACAATTTGCAGGCAAATGCCGTGTTATCCTTGCCATCCATGATGATGCTATGTTGCATGCCTAGGCTGTGCTGAGCGTCTCATTATTCCTGCCAACCGTAACTATTATTCGTTCCATGCCCATGCTGCGCTGACTGCCTCATTATCCCTGCCATCCATCATTGTCTTCTATACCATGCCCATGCAGCACTGAACGCCTTGTTTCTCCTGCCATCCATCATCCTCTTCTATTCCACGCCCATGCTGCGCCGGGTGCCTCATTAGGTTCCTGCCACCCATCTGCATCCACATTCAGCTTTTTGCACCATGCTCAAGTTGCGCTGAGTGCCTCAGCATGTCGTCCTTCCTGAGTTGTCTCTCCTTTTCTGTGACCAGGCTGCACTGAGTGCTGTCGAGGAGTCTGACGTCCTAGCCGACCTGCCTGCCTCAATGTTGCCCTCATCCAGAGGCGCCTCATCCGGCGCCGCCTCCACTCCCAGATCCCAGGCGCAGCCAGGTGCTGAGGCCCCATCTCCCAGCTCTCAGGCGCAGCCGGCTGTTGAGCCTCCAAACCAGGTAGCCTGTGGAAGTGTTAGGAACTGCGGTGAACATATTTCTGACCCCCGGCTCTTCCTTCGTCAACAGATGGGAGTCAACAGATGGGGGTCCTGTGTCGGCTCGGCCTGGCATGATGCATGCAGGCAAGCAGGCACATCTAGGTGTTGCTGAGGGTGCATTGATTGTGGGCTAGCAGCAGATTTGTCCTCAGACATGTGAGGATTGCCCTCTGTCTGTCAAAGGGTTGCCTGCTGGCACAGAGGATCGTCCTCTTCACACAGCTGCCTCCTGTCGGAGGATTGTCGTCTGGCACGAGCATTGTCTTCTGACACTGTTGCCTGCAAGGTTGGAGAGGAAGGAGGCTTAGGCAGCAGCTCCAAGGAGGGTGCCCATGTCTTGTATGGTCCCTTGATCACGCAGCTGATGCAGTATGTAAAGGTCTGCTTTGTCCTAGGGTGTTGTTTTAAGTGTCTGAAAGTAATATATGCTGGGCCAGAAGCGAGTCAGCAGTGAAGTACGTAATGTTTTGCTTGTGTGGTGCAAGAACAGTAATTGCAAAGCCAGAAGGAATGCAATTCATCAATGCATCCTCTGGTGTAGTGTTAAAATGTAACATAGTTGCATGCCTTTGACTACTAGCCAATGGTATCGTCAGCAGATTTCTATGGGCATGCTTTTTGACCGGCATTCCAAAAGACTTGGCGTTACTTTATAGCTGCATAACCTTTCATAGCCCTTGGATTGATTTTGATTTGAATTCTTTTTGTCAGACACAGCTCATAATGCATTTCTTGCAAGTGCAAAGAGGAGGGAGCTTGGTGCAGCAGATGTTGGATTCTTATATGCAACTTGCTAAATTTACTTTTGGTCATGGCCAGCCAGGAGAACTCGCTGGCTGGCCCTGAGACCTTGCTCAGCGACTTGCTTTTGTTTGTACTGCATGCTTATGCACATCTTCATCTTGCTGCGTGCTCATTCCTTGCAGGCATGCTTGCAAATTGTTGGGTGGACAACAAACTGACCCTTCCTCTGAGCTGCCCCAATTTGCAGCTGGCGCAGATGGTGCTGCAGCCCTTCCAGCGGGCTGCCCTGCACTGCAGATGGTGCCTCAGCCTGAGTTTGCCTTCCTTGCTGCCATGCTTCCAGACATGCAATGAACTGAACCGACACTCCCCCCTGCGCTGCACTGCAGATGGTGCCTCAGCCTGAGTTGGCCAGCTCTGGGGTGAGCCTGTCTGGAGAGGTGGGTAAATTAAGCCCTGCACCTGAAGTCTTAAGTCTGATTCCTGAGGTCTGCAAGTGAATCTTTCCTCTGATGGAGTCCATTCCCTCGATGCTGCACAGTGGCAAGCATAGCATTGGCACCGTTGTTTTGGGACTTCTTGTCCTCTTAAGCTCCATCTCGTGCAATGCCATGTCAGTGTGTGACTATCCCCTCGATGTTGTGCTGCAGGCCGGAGAACTTGTACCCTTGCCCCTGCTGAAACTGGGGGACACGTCAGCTTTTTGGGTAGAAATCCTGCAGGTGTGTGAGAGCGGAACAGCACCTCCTTTTCCCAACAAGAGCTGTAACATAACATGCCCCTATTATTCTGCAGTGTTTTGCATGGATTTTTTGGTTTTGTGAGTAGCTTTGCAATCATGCTTGCGGGCCAAGCATGCAAAGCAAAAGCACACACATGGATTTTGGCAAGACACAGAATGGCCCTTGCCATTTCTGTTTTGACACTCTTTTCGACACTGTCCTGCAAAATACCTGGTACTAGCTGTTAAGGACCTGGGCGTTGCTTGCCTGGCATGGTATTATTGCTGTAGGCAACAGGACATGGTCCGCAGATACCTGAAACCAAAAAAAGGCAGAGAGGGCTGTGACCCGATCTGCATTTTAAAAGTTGCCTCACTTGTGCAAGCAGCGTCCGCTTGACGTCGCTTGCAAGGCGGGCATGCACTTCAAAAACGAGCTAGTTCCACAATACACGCTGGCTGTGTCACAGCTCAAGAAGGCCAGCTGGGTCATTCAAATTTGCACGCCATGACTATGGCCAACCCTATCCCTTGTCCCAAACGTCTGTGCCCCAGGTTGCCCTGATGGCGCTCGGCTTAAAGGCTGCAGATGAGGTACAGTGCACCTTGTTTTGCTTGTTGTGACTGTTCTCGTCTATTGATCAGATGAGGCACACTGTATCATCTTTTGCTTGTCATGACTTCCCGGCTATCAATCAAATGAGGCACACTGCACCATATTTTGCTTGTCCTAGCTTCTTGGCAGTCGACCAGTTGAGTAGCATCTGCTCTTGCTTGTTTTGACTCTTGTAATTTATCAGGTGAGGTACAGTGCATCTCCATGTGCTTGTTTTGGCTTGTGGCAGTCAATCATGGTTTTTGATTGCTTCAATAGAATCATCATTGCTTCTATAGAATCATCACAGCAAGGACTTGACAGGCTTTACACAGATCAGGCAAGGCTTGGGCAAAGCTCACTGCTTGTCTCCAGTGCGCTTTGCCAAAGCCAAAGCCTTGCCTGATCTGTGTGAGGCCTTTCAAATCCTTGCTGTCATGTTTCAATTGAGCTGTGATTTATAAACTCCTTGTTGTGATGTATAGATGCTCAAATAAGGACTCCTTGATCTAGCTGAGGTGTAGAGACTTCAATATGATAATCCATTAGTGCGATGTCAGATTCCATGCATAGGGTTGGGCAACACCGCGTAATTCCCCCCTAGTTTATCTCTTGCTTTCAGGGGGAATGTGAAAAAAGTCATATATATGTAATTGGTTAACCCTTTCTGTAACATGGAGCATGAATGCTCAATGAACACTGTTCTCTAGTGGGTGCTTACATTCTCGACTCCCTGCCGCACAACAAATGGTAGCTCTGAGGTAAATTGTTTTCCTTTGCCCCTCATTTGTGCATGTTAGAATTACAAACAGCATTGCCAATCCTACAGTGAAAGCACCTGAAGAAGGAGCCCCATAGTTTGCTCAGTACCATCACCACAGCGCTCCCCATTACCAAGTAAAAAGCCCTGCCAGCAAATTTTGAACAGAGGGCCAGCAATTGAATTCGTGGTCAAGTGCTTCCAGCCCTTAAGCAGCTGCCTGAGACAGCCGACTAAAAGACCCTGCCGACAAATTATGAACTCAGGGCTTCACTTATGGGCCAGCAACTGAATCTACAGTCAAGCGGTTCCAAGCCCTCAACCAGCTGCCTGAGACTGGTGGGTACATGCCTGTACGATTTGCGTGTGCATCTCTTTTTGGCCTGGTGCGTGCATGCTTCCTTCCTAGTGAGTGTTTACTGGCATTCTGTACCCAGCTCACGTACCACCAGAATGGGCTTGGCCTGTTACATGGAATCCTCTGTCCCGAAGTGATTGACCAGGAGTAGCCTCACCTCACCTCACCCTCATTCATTGTCCTATTATACTTCTCCCAAACGCTTGAGTGGAATCTCGAGCACTCCCTTCCCTACTCCACCACAGGCATGACTTGGGGCCCTACCTCTGCGTTTTGCTCAGACACAATGCTTAACTTCTATTGATAGTCCATGACTTGAAGATTGTTTGCACCTATCTCATGTTATCCCTTGACAAGCCAATGCTTGGAGATTGTTTGCACTGCAACTTCAATCCTTCACAGGCACTCAGTAGTGATTGCTAATGCCTCCACTCAGGGCCCTATTTTTCCTTCTCCTTTGACACTTCAAGGCTCATGACATTTTGCACCTCTTTACACTTCAATCCATCACAGGCACCACTGATGCCTCCACCTGGGCCAGCCTGCTTTCCAAGCTCCCACAGCTGCGGGTGGACATCATTCGCAAAGTCGCCTCAGGCGCTGCAGCTGCTGTCGTGGATTGGGGCAGGAGCAACGCAAGCAACAATCTCATCAGCATGGCTGGTGGCTCTGCTGGCGGCAGTGAACGCAGCACAGGCAGCGCTTCCCCCAGCAGTAGCAGCAGCATTGGCGCAAGTGTCACTGCAGACCTCCCTAGCAGCAGTGGTTTCAGCAGCAGCAGCAGCAGCAGCAGCAGCTCTGGTGGAGCTGCCCAAGGGTCCGAACCGGTGGGTGTGAACTTCTTTAGCGACATCAGTGAGATGGCCGCTGAGGAGGCGCGAGAGGAGGCAGAGAAGAACACTAGCGCCGCCAACAGTAGCACTAGCAGGGAAAACGACAAAAGTGGTAACAATAGCAGTGGGGGCAGCAATAGTGGTGTGAGCAGCAGCAGGAGCAGCAGCAAGGGCATGCCTGAGCTTTCACTGGGGGACGATGACATAGAGTGGGTGTCGGTGCTGCACCGGGGCCTGCAATCTGCGGGGTACTACCCCAGTGACGACGAGTGTGAGAACTGGCTGTTTGGGGAGGGCACTCAGGTGTGTATGTGAGTGTGTGTTTTTGTGCGCGCGCTTGCAGGAAAAGTGACAAGAGTGGTTGAAGTGATCTTGGAGTGCACAGATTCATCTAGAAGTATGTCTCAGGCCGTCAGATGGGGAGGGCTCTGCCCAAGCTTGAGGTGCATGTGCTCTCAAGGGAAGAGCCAGCTGGCGTGCATCATCGCTCGAGGGCAACTTTTCCCAAATCCTGGAAGCAGGCACTACAAGGTCAGAGCATTCACGAAGTTGGCCTACAGTTGCCCGCCCAAAAGGCGTCAGGTGCATGTCCATACACGAGGCCTTGGTGGGACCCTTGCTAGCTTGCTAGCTAGTGAAGCTGTCCTTATTGCAAGCAGCTAGCCTTGGTTGCACAGTCTTTTCTCTTTCCCTCTCTTCTTCGCAGGAGGCGCTGCTGACCCTGCAAGCCTGCAGCGGCTTACCAGAGACAGGTGTGTTCAGGTGTGAGTATGGTTGTGTTCAGAGGCAAGTTTGAGTGTGAGCTTTAACCTGAGGCTTAGGTGGCTTACCAGAGAAAGGAGTGACTAAAGGCAACACAGGTGTGAGTGTGGCTGCCCTTGCTGTATCTTCAGCATACGCAGGTACACATAGGCTTCCACACATCGGCTTCCACTCAAGCTTTAAGCTGTCCTGTCCAGCTCTGTGATTGAAAGTTTGATGAGCTGCTGAAACCTTGATGTGCTGGCTCGATGCAAGCCAATGCATGTCCTTTGAACTAAAAAGGCGTATGCCGTATATAAGCCGTATGCCGTATATAAGCCGTATGCCGTATATAAGCCGTATGCCGTATATAAGCACAATCAAGGGCGCCATATCCAATGTACCTTCCAATTTTTTTTAGTCCTCACAGTGACGCGCGCGCGCGTACACACACACACGCCTGACCACTGCTGTACCTTGCTCCCCTGTCCTCCGGCTCAGGCATCGTGGACAGCCGGACGTGGGAAGTCCTTTTGTCGACAGACGCAGACCTCCGTGATGAGGCCCACAGCCGCGCCGCCGCTGCCAGAGACAGATCCCCTGAGGGAGCCTCTACAGCGGGTGCTGCAGCGGCGCCTGGTGCTGGGGCAGCTACAACCGCAGGTATGCACTGCCGATCAGAGAAATGAGTGCATGCTTCTCAATGTTGTGGGCACCAAAGGAATGTGGATGTTTTGGGACAAGTCCTACCTGTGCACACACACTGGAAATCCTGCTCCACGCGTATGCATGGGCTGCAGATACACGGCTGGCAAAGTGATGCAGAGTGATGCACAGTGATGCAGACTGATGCACATGCACCGCTGCTGGCAGTGAGAGTAGTGGGCAAGTAACGGGCAAGACCACGTGGTCAAGGAGGATATGCAATGCGGAGGGAGCTGTGCTCACAAACACAAGTGCACACCCACTGCTCACAGGCGGAAGTGATGAGCAGGACCAAGAGGACCAGGAGGGGTGGATGGAGGATCTAGAAGCCGCGCGCGCGCTATCCAGTGTCCCCAGCGGCGGAAAATGGCCGGTGCTCACAGAGATGGAGGGTGGCAAGGATGTGCAGCTGATGCAGGTGAGGGGGTAAGGATGCAAGGCTCCTTTGTGTGGTTGATCAGGAATGAAGCGCTGGAGTAAATGGGCACTTGGGAGGACGGCTCAAGGCACGGGCGTCTGCGGTTAATAAGAACAAGTGCCAGTGAGGTTCTGCGAGAGAGCATGCTGGGCAGGGAGGGTAAGGCTGGTATGTCAAGTTTTTTTTTTTTACAACCAGCGTTCCCTGTGGGCTGCGCTGCCGTGCCTTCGAATGAATCTCCTGTTATGCATAGTGCTGAGTATGGCTATGTAGCTATGGCAACTGTGATCTGCAGGGATTCATTATTTTTGCTCAACGCGATGGTGCTGGGCACCACAGTGCTGCCAATTAATGTGTGCTCAGACAAGCAGCACTGTGAACTGAAACACAGCCAAACTCAAGACCTCCAAGCTGTTTCTGTGCACGAAACCAAATAGTGGTGTTGGTGTTAATGTTGATGTGGCTGGTCAAAAATTTTGTTCGAGCGGGCAGACCTTCAAAGAGCTCCATTGGTCGTCTGGCGGATGAAGAGCTGTCTCTGCACGCAGATTGCAGAGTCACACAAAGTGCTATGCTCCGCCTTTTTATCTCTACATGCAGTTTGCTTGCAGCTCCCGAGCCTTCAAGATTTACTTTTGGTGTCTCTTCAAGTGAAGAAACCCTCTTGAGTCTACAAGCTCCGCCTTTCGTGTCTGCATGCAGTTTTTTGCTCGCAGCTCCCAGGGCTATAAGCTCTGCTTTTTGTGTCTTCCAAGGCCACAAGCTCGGCATTTCATGTCTGTATGCAGCTTGCTCTCAACTCACAAGGCTACAACTGCGGAGAAGACGACATGCAGTACTGGATGTTTGGAGAGATGACAGGGAATGCCCTGCGCACCTTCCAGGTAGGGCAAGCTGGAGGGGAGGAAAAAGTGCAGACGCTGTTTGCGTCATGTTCTACTTTTCCATCATTTTGACTAAGGGTACCTTACTGCTTCAAAAGGCATCTCTCGGTTTTCTTTTCTTGCTGGGCAAGCACCAGCATGCAAGGTAGAAATGCGGAACAATTGCCCTTGAGGACATCCCAATCTGATGAGCAAACTAGAGTAGGGCGGTCGCCTAACGAGTTTGATCACTGTATCAATATGGTGATGAACATGCCTGAAAACTTGTGCTTTATCCATTGTATACTTGCAATGTCTTGCGCTCCTTTTGCAAATGCAAGTGCGTATTACTCTAGGCAATCGAATCACCACAAATCTGATGAGAGGGCTGCACAGGTAGAGTAGCCCTTTCCCTCTTGCTCAATTTTGGTGTTCCCATTGTTTAGCGTAAACTGCTCAAATCTCCTTGCAAAACCTGCCCATGAGCAGGCGTGTGCAGGGCTGAAAGAGACAGGCGTGTGTGAAGAACGTACCTGGAAAGCGCTGCTGGGCCAGAATGTCTCACCTGAGGACCTTCCAGCACTGCGTGAGCGGCTTCTGGTGGGTAAAGCAGGCAGGACCTTCTCTACAACGCTGCAGTGATGTCGGATGCAGGGGGAGTAGTACGCCCTGTAAGCAGGCATGGCCTTAGTATATTGAAAGGAACTCAACTGCAAATGACCTTTGACCATTTTGCAACAATAGGTTTAGTGTTATTGTCCCGCTCACAGAAACCAGACCTGTTCCTGTACGCATTTTTGCGTTATTGGGTCTCACAACCTAAAGAAAAAAGCAGCTTAAAAAGGCATTGTTGTGTGCTTTGTCACCCTTTTGGTTGTGAGGCAATGTAGGAATGCGCTTTTTGGTTATCTTCAAGATCTGGACACAAATTGTAATGCATTGTAAGCTTCTTGTTTTAAACCAAGGGTAAATAATGGTTGATAAGGCATCATACAAACATTCTATGCGCCTTTAGATGTGCACATGTTCCTCCGCCTTCTCTGATGCATGGAGTGCGTTGATTTGTACATAATTGTATGTATTGACGTTCTCTTGTAATCACCCTGCGCGTACCTTGCTTGATCTTCTGTTTTCGCATGGATGAAATGCAGAAGGAAGCGCTTGCTCGCGGGGAGATTGAAGACTTTGTGGAGGATATCACTGAGAGTAAGGAAGGGAAGGTGTGGCTTTTGGGTGAGCAGCGCTGGGAGACGCGATGAAAACTCGTCCCAAAATTATGCAGTTTCTGTTCTATGTGTCAAAGCATCTTGTTAACGAGGTTTGAGGCGCAATGATAACAGCGCTGAGGAGCTGAAATGGCGCCGCTGATGCTCTGGATTGTGATAAGCTGGGATTGGATGAGACATGTAAAATCTTTTTTTGTCTTATACACACATCATGTTATGCAGTAATGGTTTCTGCAAGAGATTGCTGGAGTGTTAGCATCAGAACTGGCAGGTTAGGTCTTTCCTTGAACCTTGGCTTGATGAGCATCATGAAGGTTTCCCTTTACTCTTATTTTCAGGTTCCAAAGTTAAAAACACATCCTTTTGTTGTCGGGGCTGTGCTTCTTCGTGGTCATCCTGGACCTTTTTTCCCAAATGGAGGCAAATTGTGATTTGAAGGTGTAGCATTTGTGTAGAAGTTGCGTGAGGCAGTGAACCACTCCATAAATCAATAGATGAGAAGAGATATGTCGATTCATTGGAAAGGAAAATAAAGAAGAGAAAGAAAAGTCTGTATGGCCCATATACTTTTTCTAGTAGACCGGGTGAGGGAGACTCACGGCTCTTTGAAGCAATATATCTCCTTTTCCTTAATCGTTGTAGGAAAGAAAAGAAGAGAAAACTACGGAGGCAGTGAAAAGTCCCCACATCAATTAAGGAAAAGAGGATACCTATCGCCAAGGCACCACGTATCCCCTCCACCAAGAGAACAAGAAAAATCAACAGGGATTTACCACTACTACTTCGAGGCACGGGAGCAAAAGGGTTTCAATCACACACACGCGCACACATACACACACACATACATACGCACACACACACACACACACACACACACACACACACACACACACACACACACACACACACACACACACACACACACACACACACACACACACACACAGGGAGAGGGATACGAGAGGGAAAGAGCCAGAACTGAATAGATAATTTTGTAATTTTGTTTCTATTTGATTATGTTTCTATTAGATTAGCTGCGTGGGGTAAGAATGCGGTTACTTTCCACCTCAACAGTTTTCCGCCCATGCCGACCACTAGGATACGTAATCAAATGCAACATTAACTTTAAGAGATTTAATTCTGAAGGCTGCCGCTTTGAGGCTTGAGAAAAGGATTTTCAGCAAACAACACCTAACCACATTAGCCTATTGTACGCCACTTAAAGCTACACTGGCCCCCAGGAAAGCCATGCCTAGCCGCATCAAAAAACAGATCCAGGGCTTGATTGAAAGAGACAAGAAGGAGGGGGAGATGGTGCAAGCAGACTTGCAGGGAAATGATGTAGAGTACATGGACCGTGTGTTTGCTGCAAGCAAAGAGGCAGCCTCATCAGGTAGCTGCTTGAGCATTTATTATGTATTGATCGTGAGTTCGGTGTGTGCATTGAGCTCAACTTCTGCAATGTACTTGAATGCAAAACTCAACAGACTGGGTTCATTGCATGCGTAGGCAGATTTCAAGTTTGTATAAAGATGTACTCATGGTGTAGATGCATACCTTCCCCTTGGGCACAAAGGTGCTGATTTTCATTCTTGAGAGAAAAAAGCCTTCACAATTGATAAACGGTTGCAGGTTGCACTCCCTTTTCGCAGGGAAGCTCCAGTCTGTGGAGCCATACAGCAATGTGCTCAAGCTGACTGTAAGTGGATTCTCTCTCGTGCAAACGCTTCAACTCCTTTTAATGGGCTAGGCAGGCATTTGTTGCTCAGAGACAGTGCTTCTATGAATGCATGTATCTTTGATGGTGCATAAGTGTGTGTGTGTGTGTGTGTGTGTGTGTGTGTGTGTGTGTGCGCGTGTACGCTTCCGTGCGTGCGTGTGTTTGTGTATGTGTGTGTGTGTGTCGCAAAAAGCTAATACAGGTACGTTCAGCTTTGCCAAAACCAGATGAGCAGCCCATTTTTCACAGCAGTATGCTGCATGCTGAAATTGTTGGCTTGTTTGAAAAGTCTCCCCTGATTCCCTAACTTTTTGTCTGTCCAAAATGCCAAAATCAGCGCACTTGATTGGATGCAGGATGGCAGTGAACATGAACGGCAGGAATGGAACAGGCACGGACTGGGTTTGGTGGCACAGGTGAGAGATACGCAATGGGGTTAATAGCCAAAGCTGGTTAATCGCATTTTTTCCATTCATTGCAAGCCACTTTGTGTATTGTATGCTGCTTCATAAAATTGGCTATACCCTGTGTTACCATGAGCACACCTTGAGTAACCTTGGGTAACTTTGGTAAGTAAACATTTCTGCCCATGAGTCGAATGCTGATTTGCAGTCCACTGTCTCGTGTGCCCCGCCTTGCACGCTTAATAGTGTTAAGGTCCACCTGTGATCATTTTGTGGTTCTTTTGTCTGTAACGAGTTGGTGTGCAGGATGGGCATGAAGGCACTTAAACAGTGTTCAGGTCCACATTTGTGCTCATGCCTGTCAAAGGCAGCTCACGCCTGCGTGTGTGCGTGCGTGTGTGTGTGTGTGTGTGTGTGTGTGTGTGTGTGTGTGTGTGTGTGTGTCTGTGCGCGCGCGTGTTTGCACTTGTGTGTACGTGTGTGTGTGTGTGTGTGTGTGTGTGTGTGTGTGTGTGTGTGTGTGTGTGTGTGTGCGCGTATGTGTGTGTGTGTGCGTGCGCGCGTGCGTGCGTGCGTGCGTGGTGTGTGTGTGTATGAGTGTGTGTGTGAGTGTAGGCCCGCTCTCGTGTTCACGCCTATCAAGGCAGCTTCGCACCAAAACAGAGCCCGGAGCCGACGTCTTAGCAGGGAGTGGATTTCAATTGGTGAAGAGACACAGAAGCTGATCCTGCATGGCACACACTGCTGAGCTTACCAGATACGCACCACATTGTGTGTGTATCCTTTATCACAGTCCGCCCTCCGTCTTTATGCGCATCAAAGGTGGTGGAACACGTGTCATGCACTCTTAGCAAGCACTCACGGCTTTGCGGCCTCTTTGTTGGTTGTTGCTGCCCTTGAATTGCACATCCAGGGCAAGGCTGCCATCTTGCTGCTTGCTGGAGGCCAAGGCACGCGCCTGGGCAGCCCTTTGCCCAAAGGCTGCATGGATGTGGGGCTGCCCTCAGGCAAAACCCTGTTCCAGGTGAGCAGCATTCTGCTTCCTGCATGGTGGGTGCTGCTGCATCTATTTCTACTTTGGGCAAAGGGGTTTGCAAGTCATGGAGTTTTATCGTGTTTCAAAGGGATGAGGGGAGCAATCCTCGTTCTCCCTGAATTGATAGTGTAGCTTTTTATTGGATTCCATTACTGGGTGCTGAACAGCATACCTGATGAGTGATGAAGGAGAGGCGCCCATGAGGGCTTGGTCCAGCATCACACTGTGTTGACACTGGCTAGCCTTCATGTGTCTTTATATCCGTCTTCTGTTGGCACAAGCTTGCCTTCATACTTGGCGAGAGCTGTGTCCAACCCAATTTGTGAGATGTGTATGACCTGAAGCAAAAAGAAGGAGAATGAATAGAGCATATTGCGCAGACCAAGTATGGCACGCACAGTTTGATTAGCTTCCTTGGCTAGCAAGTCAGGGTTTCACCAAGGAGCCTTTTCTCTTAAGAGGCTTGAGCTGAGAGAACTGATAAAATGGAGTTGGTTAGGACTTGGCGGCTTGTCTGCTTTGCGCCTTGGCACCCCAATCCTCAATCTCCACTCTTCCCCTTTTGCAAACTTTTATTTGGGGAGAGTATTTAGCTTATATGCCGGGAATTATGAATGTAGCCCCTGGGCGCCGCCCCACGCCCCAACCTCCACTGCTCCCCTTTCACACGCCCAGCAACTCCTACCTGGGCATCCCATTCCTGAACCTCCACTAATTTCCAATTAATCCTCGATCTTCAACCATAGCCTCCCGCTTGATCCCACCCAATCCTTGATCCCAACCTCCACCTCCCCCATCCTTAGCCTCCACTGCTCCCCTTTCACACGCCCAGCAACTCCCCTCATGGAAGCCCCTGCAATTGAGGTGCATGCCTGCTGTTCATGATCAGGGCGAACTTGTAGAATGTATGGCAACTCATACTGGAAGCCGCGTTCTAAGCTTTGTGTCTGGATCAGCCCAGCCGTATTGATCAGAGGGAAGGTGGCGTATCCATTGCAAAGAGTGCCTGTACCACGCTGAGGGATATGAAGGGTGACCTTGTCAGTTTTGTTTGTGTGTGAAATTCATACTGTGCTATTGTGGTGCCTACAGGCGTAGTGTGCACTACATTGGCATCACATTGGCATCTTCTGAGCCAATGTGTCTCCTTTTCCTTACTTGCTGTAGGGAGAGTTTCCTCTGCCTACGTGCTTTTTCTGTCCTTTTGCATGCAAGGCAGACATGCATTTTGCGCGCTGTGTAAGAAGTTAGTGCCAAAGCACTGTATCTTTGCGCTCAGCCCGGTTCTGGTTGGATGATGAATTGAAGTCAAGAAAATTATTGTTGATGCCAGAAATTGGCGTACCAGGACATGTGTAGGTCAGCAGACATACTTCACCCTGTTTGGTGTCACGAATAGGCTGCACCAGGACATACATGGACCTGCACCTGCTGCCCCCAGGGATGGGATTGCTGGTTTTTGGAGTTGCCATACGCGTATATGCTTGATTCGTACACAACTTGCAATTTTGAGAACTGCCACACTTTTTTGGCAATTTTTGTCATTAACTCACATACTCCGAGCAAGTGTGACCCATCCCTGGTTGCTACACTTCTCCATTCTGTTTAGAGTTATATTCGACAAAGAAAAAGATAATTCCAGTATGATTGATATTTTGCAAATGACAGCGCCAACATGAAACCAGGCCGTATGACATGAAGACCTTAAAAGGCTTCATCGCCTAGTATGCAAGGGCATCTATGTGCGCGCGCGTGTGTGTGTTTGCAAGTGTGTGTGTGTGCGCGTGTGCAAGGGTGTGTTATTCCTGGTGTGCAAGGGGATCATTACCTGGTCAGCACTTAGGTGGATCTGGTGTGAGGTCATGAGAAGGGTGGCACTACATGAAGAAAGCGCTTGGCATGATTATATGAAGGGTTTCTATGTTGAACACTGGGATAGGAGATGCATGGCATGTACAGGTATGAGCACACAACTCAGCACAGAGTTTAATGCTCAACCACAAGTACGCTCACCGGCGCTGCGCGCGCAGATCCAAGCAGAGCGCATCCTCAAGCTCCAGCAGCTTGCCTCTCAAGAGCACCCCCAGCAACAGCCTCCAAAGCCAATGCACTGGTTAATCATGACGAGCCCCTTTACCCACAAGGACACCCTCTCCCACTTCCAGCAGAATGACTACTTTGGTTTGCAGCCAAGCCAGGTGAGATCCTTGCTCGTGTCTACACGATTTGCATGGCAATCATCTTTGACCCAGGACATGCCACTGTTCCTTGCACTCCTTGCTGTACTTGTATCCAAGCCAGCTGAGTGCACCAGACTTTCAGCCCTGCAGGCGTAATGCCACTGTTCCTTGCACTCCTTGCTGTACTTGTATCCAAGCCAGCTGAGTGCACCAGACTTTCAGCCCTGCAGGCGTAATGCCACTGTTCCTTGCACTCCTTGCTGTACTTGTATCCAAGCCAGCTGAGTGCACCAGACTTTCAGCCCTGCAGGCGTAATGCCACTGTTCCTTGCACTCCTTGCTGTACTTGTATCCAAGCCAGCTGAGTGCACCAGACTTTCAGCCCTGCAGGCGTAATGCCACTGTTCCTTGCACTCCTTGCTGTACTTGTATCCAAGCCAGCTGAGTGCACCAGACTTTCAGCCCTGCAGGCGTAATGCCACTGTTCCTTGCACTCCTTGCTGTACTTGTATCCGAGCCAGCTGAGTGCACCAGACTTTCAGCCCTGCAGGCGCAAGCTGAGGCAAAATGGCCCTTCTGCTCATTCTAGACAAAGGTGTCCAATGGACTACTGGTGGTCTTTGGCTGTCCCCCTGGCGTCTTCAACGGGCCTTTGAACTCCCGCATTCCATTTCTCCCATGCAAGTGTTATTCACTCTCTTTTGTTCTTATGTCATTCATTCTCAGCTTTCTCGTGTGCCATTCATGCTTGTATGACTAATGTCATTCATTGTCAAGCGTCACTCACTCTCTTGCGCCTTATATCATTTTCGCAAATTTCACTCATTCTCAGGTTTCTCATGTGCCATTCATGCTTTTATGCCTTTTGTCGTTCATTCTCGAGCGTTATTCATGCTCTTGTGCCATGCGTCCTTCTTTCTCAGATGTGTCATGTGCCACCCATTCTCAGGTATCTTAAGTGCCATTCATTCTCAGGTATCTTATGTGTCATTCATTTGTGTGCGCCATGTGTCGTTCATTCATGCGCCACGTGCCATTCATTGATGCATTCAGATATGCCGCTTGTGGGTTAAAATGAACGCCGTTATTGCGGTAAAATGCCGTCCCAGCGCTCAGATGCTGTTCAGGTGTCATTCATTGATGCGCTACATGTCATATTCTCACATGTCTCATGTGTCTTCCATCCTCTCTGATGCAGGTGTCGTTTTTCCAGCAGGGGTGGCTTCCTTGCTTCACAGATGATGGTGAGGTGTGAGGGACTTGCGGTCTAGCTCCCCGCTACTCAATGTCTGTTGGCACCCTTATCATACACACCTGCTGAACGCGTAGCTGGCTATCAGCCAAAAGCGCTACATGTGGTGCATGTGCTGTCACTCATGTGCTGATTACACGCTGCCCCTGATTGCACAAATCCGGGAATGGCTGCTTGTGATGAACGCGCGTGAAACTTCTTGGATGCACTCACTGCTTTGCTTGCCAAGTGATGGGCCTTGCAGCAAAAGGCCAGTTTTCATGTACAGGCAAGCTCATCCTTGATACGCCCTGTACCATTGCCAAAGGGCCTGATGGAAAAAGGTGAAATGTGTTCCTGATTCACAGCAAAAGGGCCATGCATCGTCGCTGAAGCACTTGGTGGTAACAGCAGCGGGTCCCTGATTCACAGCAAAAGGGCCCTTTTTATGTGCAGGCGAGCTCATCCTGGAAACGCCCTGCACCGTTGCTAAAGCGCCTGATGGCAATGGGGGTGTGTTTCTGGCGCTGCACAAATCTGGGCTGTTGGATATGCTGGCCAAGGAGGGTGGGTGCGTACAGTTTCCGTGCTGCTTGTTTGATGTGGACTGTGCCTGAGGGTTCAGCCTCTGTAGAGTTGGAGGTGCAGCGTGGCTGTAAGCAGCAGTCGCATGCACAGATGCTTTTGCTTTTTTGTCCTTATTCATTGCCTTCCCCATGATGCCCTGCATGATTGATGAGGGTCAAGGCACACTTTGGTTCACTCAAGGTTTTGTCATCATGTGAAAGCAAGTTCCGTGTGGCATATGATAGCTCAGAGATTGTCGTCAGATTGAGAGTGAGCTCAAATTTTTTCTTCCCCCTCTGTTGACCCAAACTTCCCCTGCAGAAGCACTGTCCTCAGCATGTGCACCTGGTCCATCCTCACTCATGAGTCTTTCGCTGAGTTGAGCCTGCAATGATGTGCATGTAAGCAGGTGTTGAGTCTGTGGACTGCTACTGCGTGGATAACCTGCTGGCACGCATAGGAGATCCTCAGTTTTTGGGCTATTGCCACAGCCAGGGTAAGCTGTGTCATCCTGTTGCCTGCAAATGTTTTGTGCCCTTTTACGGCTCTCCCTAGGCTTAGTCAGGGTGAGCAGTGTCATCGACTCACCCGCAAATCTCGTTTGCAAATAAGAAAGCCCTTTGTAGGGCTTATCCCTTAGTCAGGCTGCGCTGTGTAATCAAGTCACCTGCTAACTCGGTTTGTAGCAGAAGGCAGCTTTTTCAAGCTTGGAGTCATGCGCATGTTGGGCTGCACAGGCAAAACCCCGCTCTATGTTTGCCTCATGGGCATGAACAGGTTGCAACCCTCTTGCACATGCCTACAGGTGCTGAAGTCGGTGCCAGGGTAGTCGCTCGGGCCCATGCCCAAGAGAAGGTAAGCATTGCCACCCTCAATTTTCTGTCAGTAAATGACCACCGCGTCTTAATACAGTTCATGTGAGAAAAGCTGTACCTTCAAATATGTGGCTCAAAATAAATCTGCCAGTCTTGCTATGTTTGTGCCAATTCAGCTCAAGGCCACTCGATTCTCCTGAATTTAGTGCCTGATCAGCCTAAGTGTAGATACTAAACACGTGCACAGCAATGGATGTTGTCCAGGTCGGCGTGTTTGCAACACGCGGTGGGGAGCTGTCTGTGGTGGAGTACTCGGAGCTGACCCCAGAGCAGGTGCGCACTCGGGGTCATTTTGTGGAAATGCAGGTCGTAGATTGCATCCTGCAGCTTCATCCCAATCTCTTTTAAATTGTTCCCAGGCTTAGACTCTCTCATGAGCAGGTATGGAAGATCATTGAATGGTGTGGAAGACCATCCAATGGTTGCCTCTGCCTTGGTGCATAAAAAATGGGCAACAAATGTTGGCTGGAAATGTGCCGGCCACAAGACGGAGGCTGTCTTCAGCTCAAAATGCTGCAATAGAATACAGACCCCTGTAGAGACAAAGGGCAGTGCTTTTGCAGTGCCATACCAACGATTGTGGCTGACAGTACTGTCCATGCTTTTTTCTTAAGACCGCCTCAAACATTTTATTTCAGTGTACAATGGCCTTGTATTTCTGTTTAAGTCTGACAGAAGGCATCCATTGTGAAGAAGGATGTAAGACAATTAGATTTTAGGAAATAAATTAGCGTGGTAGGCCAGTTCGATACTTACTTATACCACATATATTGCATTTTTTCTGCTAAAAAGCTGCTGAGAATTTGGGCATATTTATATGGAAATGGTGCACCGTCAACTCTATTGATTTTTGTGGTGGGCCTGCCTTTTAATGGGTTTCAACCAGCAGCTGGTTGCTTTCCTTAGAGCCATTCAAGCTCTCATGGCTTGTTTGCCTGCTGGCATTTTCGTAGATGTAAAGTTTAATCAGTGATTGATGAGATCTCGCAGCATGCTCACTTGCCAAGTCAATCCCTATACTCACTTCTGGGTCCATCATGTTTACTCCTGCGCTTCATGAGTCCCTGCCAATCATTGCATGTGTTTCTCACATTGTCAGTTGCAGTTTCAAGTCGTTCAATCCTTTCTGCAACTACAAGTGATGTGGCTAAGGCCTGTTTGTTCATTGCTGTAGGCAGTGCCAGAAGCAACTTGTGCCATGCAGCACAGTGAAATATAGAGAAGGGATGTGACTGAGTGCATTCTTCCAATTAAAGCCACCTCTTTACAACCTGCCCTTTGATGAACGCCACCTCTTGACAACCACATTAGATTCAATGAGAGGGACGTGCTTAATTTAATGATACACATTGATGATCAATGAGAAACGTGTTTTGTTCTCAAGCCTTGAGTATAGGCCTTAAGCTAGTCTTACAGGAGGTGCTTCAGCCCTTGTTCTCACTTGTCGCGCTGTCCTCTCAATGTGCACACCGCTAAAGGCTAGCAGAAATCCTGCAGTTGTGCTTTGGCCATTGCTGTGATCGTTGCAGGCAAGTGCCTGCGACCCAAACACAGGCGAACTGCAGTTCAAATGGAGCAACATCTGCATGCACTACTTCAGTGTGTCATGGCTTCAGAAGGTATGGAAAAGCTGGATATTGTGGAACAGTTATGGCCGAGGCAAGAAGCAAGCACCTGGAGCCTTTGAGGAAAGAAAATAATATTTCCGAAATACACTGTCTTGTTAAATGCTGTTGCGGGTGCCTGTAGGTCTGAAAAGTGAGCATCTGGATCTTTAAGGAAAGGAATTGTATTCCTTAATGCTGTTGTGGGTGCCTGGAGGTCTGAGAGGGTGGCATCTCGATCTTTGAGGAAAGGGATTGTATTGTGTAATGATTGTGGGTGCCTGTAGGTCTGGAAGGGGAGGAGGTAAGTTGTGTTCAACTTTGCAGCTCAGAAACCTATGGAAGGCATGCTTCAGGAAAATGCCTGTTTTCCAGCGTCTAGCAAGTTCTGGCCTCCTGCAGAAGGCACATAGGTTTGCCGGGTATGAGCTGTGTAATTTGCAAGAAATTTGTTGGCACAGAACAAGCAGAGCAAGGCAAGCAGGGTGCCTGCCTGCAGGGGTATGTCTGCCTGGGTGGAAATGCATTGTACGCACAGCGTTGCTGCATAACCTCTTCCATTTGGCCTGCTTGCTTGCCCAGGTTCATGCCCACCTGGCCCAAGGTACTGCATACCACATTGCCAGGAAGCAGATACCCTCAAAGGATGGACCTGTGCAGGTAAATACCAGATTGCAGGAGACTCCTGTTCCTGCTTGCCTAGAGGGCCAAAGATGTTTTTTATAGCTGCCACCAGTGCTGCTGCTTGTGCTCCTACTCAGAGGGTGATTTTGATGGTTGAACTTCCTGCTCACATGCTGTGAATTGTGTTGTCATCCTTCCAGGGCATCAAATTAGAGTTATTCATCTTTGATCCATTTCCAATAGCCAACAAGGTGGCGCTCATGGAGGTGGCTCGGTCAGAGCATTTTGCCCCTGTCAAGGTAGGCCTTGCCCTTCCATTTGCTCTTACAGAGGTTGCTTGCAAAAGTGTTTCTGATGAAACGTTTGGATATGCTGCAGAAAAGATTTGGACCTGCGCAAGGAGACGCCAAGTGTCCATGATTTGTATGAAAACCAAGCATGTGTTTATTGAAATGGGAGCTGGGTTAGCTCTGCCTCAGTTTCCAACCTAACCAACAAAACTAAAAACATCTTGTCTTCATACTTGTTCCCTTGGTCAAAACTTCACACTCAAACAAAGCATCTGTTAATACCATGTGCTGTCTGACCTGCAGAATGCACGCGGCAGTGCTTCAGACACACCAGACACAGCCCGTGATGCTTTCCTGGCATTAGGGGCAAAGTGGCTGCGGGATGCAGGTGCAGTGCTTGAGCTGCCTCCAGGACGTGCTGGCGTGGAGGTGCCGGCTTCAGTATCTTATGGGGGTGAAGGGTTGAGGAGCTTGGTGGGGGGTAAGGTGGTGAAGGGGGACCTGTTGCAGCTCTGAGAAGGGAGCGGAAGAGTAAGTGTGTGTGAGAGAGAGAGAGAGAGGCAGTGTTCTGAGCAAAATTAGACGTTTAGTACTGCTAGAAACCCTCCTGATGTATACCAGTCTCCTTTGTTTGAGCCTCTCTGGTAAAGGAAACTCGTGTGCCCACCCCTTTCCCTCATTGATGCGGGGAGCATTATTCACAGCCTGCATCAATCTTTTTGATTTTTGTTTGCAAACCTGGTTGCATGCATCAAGGAGGATTTAAAAGCCATCAGGAAACTTGATTTTCTAGCTTGATCATCAAGCATGATGTGGACCAAACTGTCAAGAGCCCTCAAATTTATGTCCTTGGGGTATCATGGAACGCAGATCATGCGCCTGGGCGCTCCCTTCTGCTTATCATCCTCCTGCTGCGTAACCAACTCCTTGCAGGCGTTTCCTGAGATGTGCTCAATGCTCTCAACGTCTTGTACCTTCACGATTGATCCGTGAAGTTTCTCCTTCAAGGTCCAGATATAAACTCTTGTAGCACGATTATTCGAGTGAGACACAAAGCGGGCCACAACTTCCTTTCCTTGATGTAGGGAGTGTAGAAAGAGACTTTGCTTCAGAATCACAAAAATACATGAGATCTTCCATTTGCTAGGTCGTCTGGCTGCTCGGCATGCTAGTCTGTGCCCATCCACAGGAAACTTATCCATCTTAAAGATGTCTTACCTACATCGATGCATTAGTCTATGCTGAGCAAAAGCCAGCATGCAAGAAGGAAAGGAACGGAAAGGTAGGGTTGCAAAGCTGTACTTGCTAACAAGGGCAGCTTAGCTGAAGCAAAAAGTTTCCTGGAACCAAGTTAAACGTGTACAAATGCCAACTGAATGCATGAAGGAAAAACCCAACAGGCAGCCCTGGCACTTGCAGGAATTCCACAAGAAATATCCAGTTCTCTGGCTAGCAGTAGAATTGAGGTTCTTGTAGGCGAGTGAGAAAGAAAGAAACTCCATTGAAAGAAAAAAAAGTCTACGCTAGCCAAAAGGCCGGGTGCATTAAGGAAAGGTTCCCTGACTAGCAAGCTAGAAAGGGTCTCTCCAAAGGGCCCTCAAACCTAAACTAGACACCGCTAGCCTAGGAAGAAAGCCAGAAACAAAGCTAATGGGGATCTGGAGGGTTGTCCGCCATGCTCCTGGACGCCCAGACTCTCCTCCTCCTGCTGTCTCCACAAGGGTTACAAGGGTTTGGCCTACAGCCCGAGAATCTGGCTGATCGGCTGCTGGTGAAACATTCTCATCCAGCATCAGAAACTGAAATCAATTTTGACAAAAAAACCATTGAAAATCTGAATTGATTTAGGAAAGCATTGACCTCGAAATCAGTCAAAATGTGAAAGCTCGTTAGTTTGGAAGCTGGGCAAAAGTATGTATTGGTTTAAAAAGATCAATGAACAGGTCCTTGTAAAGAAAGAAAGAAAGATTTACACTTGCCGTTCGGCCGCATGCATTAAGGAAAGAGTCTCCCATTGACTCCCACCGATAGAGGGCATCTTTATCTCCACCCCGGCCACAAGGATTCAAAGATCAATGAACAGGTCCTTGTATTTTCTGCGCAGCTCACACACCTCATAGCAATTGCAGTAGAAAAGAACATGTTTCTCGTCCTGGACTTCAGCACATCCACACTTATCACAAATATTTGAACCACCCAACCATTTACAGGACTCGACCTTCAAGCAGTGGGCACGAAGCCTGAACCTACTCACATTCCTCATGACTCCTTTATCCAGATCCTTAAATAGATATGATGGGATATGGAAGGGTGTGCGTGCTGTTTGATTCAAAGGAACTCCACACCAATGATGGTAAGTCACTGCTTTCGTGTTCACCTCTCGGTAACTTAGGGCGTCCGCTTCCCTCCAAACCTTCTGCTGTCTGCACCTCAAATCCCCTAAGAAATCCTGCATGGGAATCTTGGAGGCACTCAGCAATTTCTGTTTAAACACCTCCTCATTGCTCATGCCACTAAACGACTTAGACACATGTGCAGACCAACAGGACTCGTCCATATGAGCAAGGTGTACACTGCTCTCCACTGCCACACGCCCAGCGACCCCACCCCTAGAAGTCCCCTGAAAAAGAAGTGCATGCCTGGTGTTAATAATAGTGTTAATCTTTGGATAGCATGGAAACTTAAATGCGAACAATTTAGCCTCTTGCCTGGTTAAACCAAAGTTGATAAGAGGTTTGATGGTAACTAGAAGCTGCCAAACAACAGCATAGTAAACTGTGCGAACAACTTCAAGGAGCCAGTATCACAATCCACCCAATTCTGTTGGGTGTAGGCGGAGCTATCTACACTGCACATACACTTGATCAATTAAGAAAACTAGGAATGGACTCACAGAGGTCTGAGACTCTGGGAAAAGAAACTTCATGCCCATTCTGTCCAATATGCGCACAAACTTACCTCGACTAGGCGTGCCATTGAAAACAAGCAAGCACATCACAACACTGGTACCATGCTTCAGCGCGCTGCCAGAAACCCACCTGATCCACACTAAATTCCTTTTAAAGACCGGTGAGGGAGGCTCACGGCTCTTCAGGGCCAATGTGCCGCCCTTTCCTTAACTGATGTAGGGAGAGTTTTCTCTGCCTACGTAGATTTTTCGTTTCTTTTTCTTTGATGGTGTAATCATTATGGATTGTGCCTGCAACACCAACTAAGATGATGTGTATGGTCACCTTGTTGTTCTTGTTTGGGTTCCTCAAGCTGCGGGTTTCGAGCCTGGTTGTAGTGTTTGTATGCTGGGTAGTGGCAGCTCCTAAAGTGGGAAAGGGGTTGGTATCAGGGCAGAATTTAAATTCAACAAGAATAGATGGCCCTGGCGAGTGAGAAGAACGACCTGTCCTTATTTCCGCTCTTGCATAAGGTCTCCATCTTTTCCTTTTTTGGGGCTCCTGCAGACCTTCTTTGGCTTAGTTTTGCTCTTGCCCTTGTGTTGTTCTCAGACCTTGCTTGCAGCAGACCTGCTTGATCCCCCTTGTGTGTTTTGGCTGCCAGCCAGCCTGCCTTCTGCTTTGATGATGTTTTCAGTGCATCTCCCTCTCTGTGGCTGCTGTTTTGTTTGGGTGGCCACGCATGCCAGTTTTGGTTTCTGCGGGTTTTGGTCAACCCCCATGTAAGGTTCTTTCAATGCTTTCCCCTCAGGAGCCAGAATAGAACAAACAAAAACTACGTAGGCAGTGAAAACACTCCCCACATCAATTAAGGAAAGGGGGCCACATTGGTGCAACGACCGTGCGACCACCCCACCACAAATTCCACTTGGTTGAACTGAAAACACAACAAGGAGCAAATAAAGCAATACGGATTCGGCGGGGTGTCGGCCATCATTTCAGGCTTGCATCTCGCCCTCCTGTAAGCAGCCTGTCCAGTAGCCTCCCCCCCCCCAATGCTTGATTGTCAAATTGGGTGCACGTGCCTTGTTTGTGCCAGCCCAAAACAAGGAACCACATTTTCATAAATGAAGCCGAACAAGGTGTGCCTAGTGCAATAAAACTCATAGGCAGTAGGAGCGTTGCTTACATCAATCAAGGATGTAAACGCTTGGCTCCGAAAGAGCCGCTAGTCTCCCTCACCAGAGGGAAAGTAAGGGGGAAGCTAGTGTGGGCCTAGACAACAGTTGGAGGCAGCACAGCGGCAGCATGCAGACCCCTGCAAACTCATCAGTGCTAAAGTCGTGACTTTCCACGCTATACTTCTGGGTGTTGGTGGGACCTGCTATACTGATCATACCTTGAATCAGCTTAACAACTTGAATGGGACCATCAACGAGCCAATACACTTGCTAAAAAGCTTCATGCCCATTCTGTTCAGTATGTAAACAAGCTTATTACCACTAGACGTGCAAGGAAAACAGTAATGCTTCTCACAGCCAGGTTATGGAGCCGCGTGCTTCCAGTAACGCTCCAGATCCCCATTAGCCTTTTCTTCTTTTTAGCTTTGTGGTGGAGGAGACTCACGGATCTCCTGAGCCATTGTGTCTCCTTTTCTTAATTGATGTAGGCCTAGGGAGAGTTTCCTCTGCGCAGGCATGCCTCCGTGGTTCTTTTTTTCTTTGGGTCTGGTGGGTTATTGGTGGCAAGTGGCTCTTGAAAGAGCACCGGGTTAATGATGAATGCTTTTGATCTTATTGAAGCCCCCAGACAGGTGGCGCCCGAAGGGAAGGCGATTGTTTGGCCCAAGGTCAGATCCGAAACAATAGCAGTTAGTAGCAGTAAGAGCAAATAAAATTGAAAAAAAACATCTTCAAGTCTTGTTCTTGGCAAAAGTACTCACGTCATGCTCGCGCGTCTGCGTTGACGAACTGATATTTATTTTTTCAGACTAGCTAGGTATAGGAGGATATTAGGGCTTCAGGATGTGTGGGATCCTGGCTATCTTGAACTCCAGCGATTCGTCCCCGGCGATGCGGGCCCGGGCACTGGACCTCAGCAACAGGCAGCGGCACAGGGGGCCCGACTGGTGCGCAAATATTTGATGGTAGTAGCATAAGGTTGGAGACGTGGTCACTCTGTGTAGGGGGATGATGATCCTGTTTACCCTTTGCTTGCACTTGCGTCAGCTGCTGCAACGTGACGGCAAAAGGGGTGTATCTGCAGACATGCCCTTCCCAACACACACCACCTCTCCATAAATTGAGACACAAGCAGGTCCAAAGCACACCTGTGCAGCAGCTGTGCAATCTCAACTACCGCTACCCTCTACCCCGGCAGGTCCGGGCTGTACCAGTCCGGCAACCACTTCCTCGCGCATGAGCGCCTCGCCATCATGGACCCCAACTCTGGGGACCAGCCGCTGTTCAACGAGGACCGCACCATCGTGGTTACTGTCAACGGCGAGCTGTACAACTATCAGGCACTCATGAAGCACATCAGGGACAAGCACCCCAACAAGAAGTTTGGAACCAACAGTGACTGCGAGGTGACCATTCAGCCCAGTCTGCACTCATGCATAACTTGCATAGCCGCTAGCAGTGCTGTGTGCATGGATGAGCGGGAGGGGATGCTTGCATGCTGCTCACGGCAGCCAGGGTTTAGGGTGTTGCATGCAGGTTTACATGGATACTCAAGCACACAGGTTTATGAATATCATGACAATTCATGTCCCTCCTGAGCAGGCGCACCAGGGTGTTGCATGCACAGATGAGAGCATGGTGCTTTGCATGAGCCAAAAGCAGTTGAAAGGGAGCAGTTGTGGATTATGAACATGGGAGCATCGTCAGCTGCATACAGGGCTGAAGTAATAATCAGAATGCGCAGGCCTGACATGCCTGTGGTGCAAGGGTCCCCATGGATCTGTCCCTCAAGAGTTCCATTTCAGATTGTGTGTGTGTGTGTGTGTGTGTGTGTGTGTGTGTGTGTGTGTGTGTGTGTGTGTGTGTGTGTGTGTGTGTGTGCATACGCGCGCGCGTGCGCGTGTGCGAGCGTGGGGCTAACACGGGTTGGTTAATGCTCTCAGGGAGTGATGTAGACCTCGCAATATAGAGATGGAGGGTATCCTTCATGTCTCTTGCGAGGGGTAATATTTCCAATCAAATGCAACTGCAAAATGCACTGAGAGATCAGGAACTGTTCCATAGATGGTCAAGGCCCAATTGTTGTCGCTGAATAGCAACAGGCCTTTTTCAAGAAATGTGGGATACTCAGTAAGGAGACCTTTTGATGCTTCCCATTTTGGTTAATGGGAGTGCATTCGTGGCAATAGGTGGCTGGACTCTCTTGCTGATGGTGAGCACGCTCGAGCAAGGATCTGTTTTACAGACGTAACCTGTAAATGTGAGCCCTTGCCTTTTACTCCAACTAGTCATCTTGGAACTCCTCAAAGCCAGCCGGGTAAAATCCTCAGCGTCAGCCATTGTTGTGAAAATGCATACTTCCTCTTGGACCTTAGGTCGTTACGTCTTTGCTCTGCTTCAAATGCAGGTCATCAGCCACTTGTACGAAATGCATGGGGAGGAGGTGGCCTCTATGCTAGACGGTTTCTTTGCTTTTGTGATCTTGGATACACGGGACAACAGCTTTTATGTGGCCAGGTGTGTTTGTTGTCAGAGGGTCCAAAGAAGGGAGAGAGGCCCTGCAGCATCATATGTTTGCTGTTTCGCTTGCCTCCCTTACCTGTTGAGTTTCAAAAAGTGTCCGCTCTAGATGTGCATGCAAACCTACAAGCTCCCCTGGTTGATCGCCCGTCTAAGAAATGCTTCCCCAAGTAGTGCAACACGCCTTAAAGACTTCATGATCCAGGCTGATGTCTTAGGATTAGCCAAGCTTGCGTCTGCATGCCTGAAATGCTGTGACTGAGCTTCTAGATGTGCTTTTAGATTGGACTGGTTTGTTTACAGGCACATTTCTGCTTCAGCTAAGCTACCCCCTGCAGGTAGGTACAGCTATGTAACCCTTTCCTAAAAAATGACTGCCGAACTCATCAGCAGCCGCATGCTCGAAGTGTGGGGCTGTCAACAGGGCCCTGACACTGTTGACTGTCCCATGCTCAGACCACGTGACTGTTGATGATATCCCCATTCTTTCTGTTCTGCTCATGTTCCTGCTTCACGGCCGTCATCAACATCGAGGTGGATACAACGCTAACGATGAGCTTTAAGCAATTCCCTGCTTCCTGCCCGCCCAGAGCCTTGCCTTTAGTTTGGTAGATAGGAAAGTGGTGGAATGTGCCAGAAAAGGCTGTGCATGCCACTTAGAAATTGATTTGTAACTTCCTGGGTTGTCAACAGTAAGGCATGCACGGCTCTGGCAAGTCAAGCGTACTGCAACTGTTTCGTGTTTTCTTGTGTCATTTACTGTGTTTGCAGGGACCCGTTTGGAGTGACCTGCATGTACATTGGCTGGGGCAAGGATGGGTCACTGTGGGTGTCCAACGAAATGAAGTGCTTGAAGGTAGGTTGCAGCGTGGTGCCTTAGTAGTGGACCAGGAGTGACCTGCTTGTAAATAGTAACCTGTAAATAGTGACCTGTAATAATATATATATATATATATAAATTGGCTGTCGTAAGGATAGTAAACTGTAGGCGTACAAGATCATTTGCTTGAAGGTGGGCTGTGAAGCACAGCCTCACAAGTGAACTCTGATGGGCAGCAAATTACAGCTCAACTGCTACTGTGGTACAAGGCTTCACGTGCCCAACCATTGCAACTATCGCATTGCAGGATGACTGCACACGCTTCGAACAATTCCCTCCTGGCCACTATTTCAGCAGCAAAACCAACTCCTACACACGCTACTTCAACCCCCAATACTACCTGGACTTTGAGGCCCAGCCTCCAAGGTAGGCATGCGCTGCTCATTTGAAACGAAGGCCTCCTGGTTTCGGTCCCATGCCTTGGCTTGCAAGTGTTTCGTGTCTAGGAAGGGCAAGGATCATTGGCCGCCCAGCTCTGTGTTTATGCCGAGAGTGCTCCAATTGAGCGCCGTAGGATCATTGCTAGAGCACGTGCTGTATCTGTGCGTTTCCAGTGTCTTTGTATTTCAAGTCTTTGTGCATTTGCAGCCTGAGGCCTATTTGCTCTCCCAGCACAAGCACTTGCTGCTGTGGTATGGATGTAGCTGGACTAAGGAATGCAGCATGGTATAGCTGCATTCGTACACTTGCAGCAAATGCTGGTACTGAGTGCCCATGCTGGAAGAGGACATAGCTCACTGGCTGTAAACGCACACACTGGACATGCGCACACACTGGGAATGTTTGCACTGGGAATGCACATTGACAGCAAATGCTGGTGCCCGGCGCCCAAGCCGGAGGAGCTTAAAGCTCGATCAGGCACGTGAAACTCTAGAACAAGTTGACTGTTTCACTTCTTGAAGCTTGATCGGGCCTCCGAAACTCCAAACCAGCGGTGCTTTATGCTTGCATTTGTTTTGCGTGCCAACAGGTACCCAACAGGTGCACTGGACTTGGGGGCCCTTCGCACCTCATTTGAGCGGGCAGTGGAGAAGCGCCTCATGAGTGATGTACCCTTTGGTGAGTGATGGGATCTGTGCCCTTAGGTGAGTGCTGGAGAAGCACCCCATGAGTGTTTTACTTTTTGGTGAGCGCTGGGGTGAGAGGTACAGATGGCGGATGGCGCACTCGCAGGCACTGTATTGCTGCCTTCAACAGACCAGAATTGCTTGTGCCTGGTGAACACAATCACGCAAATCCACCACTTGCGCGCTTGGATCTCCTTTTGCGCGCTGCACACATGTCTGACCTGGTGTGCATCTGCTCGTGAGCCATTACCCTCCATAGCTCCATGCACAGATTACAGATTCTCTGGCTGAAAATCCTGTACCATAAACCTCGTACCTTGTTTTTCCAAATGCAAGCATATCTCAATCATTTGCGGCTACACACGCGCACGCACACACACACACATGTGCACAGGTGTGTTGTTGAGTGGTGGACTGGACAGCTCCTTGGTGGCTTCAGTGGCTAGCCGGAAAATGAGCTCGCATAAATGGGGCAACAAGCTGCACAGTTTCTGCATAGGCCTGCCAGGTGAGGGAAATGCAACCTTAGCAACATGCAGCACACGGCAAAATGCGGCATTTGGCAACCCGCGACAGCTTGCAGCACAGGCATGTCAGGTGGAGAGTATGCACTTGTATGCCTGATGGAGCCGGAGTCTCATGTCTGGTGAGGGGGGTTGCACATAAACTCCGTGCATCAAGCTCATTCATCAAGCCAATCCATTCGTCAAGCCCATTTATCGAGCCCACTTCTTTGTCAGGTCCATTCATCAAGCCCACTCGCTGACTACAGGGTACGCTGTAGCGCTCAGGTTGCAGCCCCTCCTGTTGCTGTGCTTCTTCACGCTCTGTCAAGCGTACAACTAAGCCATACATCCATCAGTCCATGCATCAGAGCCGCACATCTCCAAGTTTCGCAAGTGTTTTGTGCTCCGTCAACCACGCATCAAAGCCACATGCTTGGGATGACTCTCAAGTTTGCAAGTGTTCACATCCAACAACGTCAACAGAGCTGGCTGCTCTGTGCTCCTCACAAAGAAAGCCACCCGCATCCGTCACGTCATAGGTACTTTTCACCTCACAACCTTGCCTCATGCTCTTCACCCCTCAGGGAAAGCAAACTCATTGTTTGGCCCATCTGATTGGCCTGTACCTCATCCTCGCTGCTCCTGCTTGCATGCTAACCAGGGCATACTTGCTGCTCCTGCTTGCATGCCGACCAGGCATTCGCGTGCCGCACTCCTTTGCAACCACCCCTGTCTACTACAAAAAATGAGGGTGCATCAGGCTGGGCCACCACTTGGGGCAGCACCATGGCAGCCCAATCTCTCCTAGCATGCTGCTCATTATGTTGTTGATGTGCTGCCTCTGTGTTCCTCAGGCTCTCCCGACCTCCTAGCTGCTCGTCAGGTGGCAGATTTCCTTGGAACAGAGCATCATGAGTTCACCTTCACAGTACAGGTGAGCAGTGTTGGGTGGTGTTCATACCTGTGCAAAGCATTCTGATTCTTCCCTCACAATTTTCCTTGTTTGCTGGATGACATTGGTGCTGTGCAAGTCTTGGGAGGTACCATGTGGAGACACGTCGTCGTGTATGCTACCTCACATGAAGAAACAGGGCGCAAAGCACACGCATTGTCATGCATGCCTCCATTATGCAGGATGGCATCGACGCCATCCGCGATGTGGTGTACCACGTGGAGACGTTTGACGTGACCACTGTCCGCGCCAGCACGCCCATGTTCCTGATGTCGCGCAAGATTAAGGCCATGGGTGTGAAGATGGTGCTGAGTGGGGAGGGCAGCGATGAGGTGTTTGGGGGCTACCTGTACTTCCACAAGGCGCCCAGCAAGGTGAGGAGGAAGGCTGTGTGGGCAGCATACATGTTCCCTGCGTCTAATAAGGAAGGAAGAGGAGGTACCTTGGGCCCAAGTGCTGTGCAATCCCTTCAACCCTTTCACCCAGGCGCCCAGCAGCGTGCAGAGATGCAACAAATGGAAGTGCGTGCGGTTAATGCCTGTCGTCAATCTACATCCCTCAAGCACACTTCAATTGTCATGTCTGCGAGCACACCTTGTTGTGTCGTTAGTATAGTCGTCTCTCTCCATAGGCGCTGCCCAATGCTGCAAGCGCCGACCTCGTGTGAGTCCACTGCAATCCTCCGGGCACTTGAAGAGGGTTGTTACAAGTTCTCTGGTGCCTGCGGCATTGGGCAGTGCCTCATCAATCAATTGCCCCAACGGCAGTGGCACAAACAGAGCGTCTGGGTCAAGTTTGACGAGCACTCCTGGAAGGCACCCCGCAGTGGTTCTTCAGTAACAGGGAGCAGGAGGACAGCGAGGAAGAGGAGGAGGAAGTGGAGACCCCCGGGCACCAAGGAAACCCATGATGCATTAGAGTTGACGAGAGCCTGGCACAGCAACTAGTGCCATTCTTAATTTTGGCAGCAGAGCAGCCTGAAAGGCAGACATTGTTTGAGAACCCAGCCGTGACCACTTGGAAAGAGAACCTAGTCCAACGTTTGATTGATGCACTCAGTCAGGGGAGCTTTTGTGCATCGGGGGAAGAAGCACACCTTGTCACCTAGCCCCTTCTGGAGGCCTCATCCACCCTTTTACCCAGCTCCTGCCTGCGCTGCTGCTGCTGCTGCTTGTCTGCACTGCTCTCACCAGCATGTCCCCATCAAGCCCCCTTTCTCCGCCCTGCCCATTTGCTCTGTCTCCCAGTGGTCCTTAATCAACATCCCTCACGCAAGATGAGGAAAAGGAGAGCAAGGCAATCTTGATTTTGCACAGCAAGTGCAGTTAAAATGTTACTTTGTGGCTGCAGCATTTCTGATGCACCTCACAGTGAGATGGAATGGGGCCATGCCCATTTGTACAAATTTGATGCACAGGTTTAATAGCATACACACTGCCTCCATCACTCCTGCCATGCCATGCAGGAGGAGTTCCAAGATGAGACTGTGCGCAAGGTCCAGGCCTTGCACAAATATGACTGCATGCGCGCCAACAAGTCCACCATGGCCTGGGGCGTCGAGGCGCGTGTCCCCTTCTTAGACAAGTGAGCGTCCAAATGTGTCGCCCCTTTTCATGTTTGAGATGAGGAAATGAGAGGGGAGGGAAGCATTATTGCACTTGCCCTTCAGGGCGTCATCGTTATCGTCAGAGACTTTCCCCCTTATTGTATGTAATCCAATCCCCTGACCGCTCATTCCCGTCTGCTGCTGTCACCTGAAGTATGCCTGGTTTCTGATGCGCTGTGCTTGTTGTCGCTGCTGCAAACATGTGCAATGCTGCTGCCAAGCAAGGTGTGCCCTATCCCTGATGCGCACTGCTGTGGAGCTGCTGTTAACCTGCCCTGTGCTGCTCTGCACTGGGTACGCCTGGTCCCACATGCGCAGGAATTTTGTGAATGTCCTATGACTGGTCCCACATGCGCAGAGATTTTGTGATTGTTGAAATGACTGTGGTCCCACATGCGCAAGGATTTTGTGAATGTTGCAATGACTGTGGTTCCACATGCGCAGGGATTTTGTGAGTGTTGCTATGTCAGTGGACCCGAAGGAGAAGATGATCGACAAGGCTAGCGGTAAGGGGCAAGCAGGAATAGAGGACACAGGAAGGGTCGCATGCACCCTTGCCACTGCATGCATTTGTTGATGGTCCTGGATGAGTGTCCAGAATTGCCTACTACCTAGTTGCTCTAGTTGCAACAGGTGCAATCAGGCGCCAGTGCCACCGATCTTCCTCATGACTGGATCCCCCTCAACAATGTCATCGAGCTGTTTGTGTTGTCTGCTTGCCTATTTGGGTGACCTGTGCATCGCAAATATATCTGTACATCCCAATGTGTTCTGATTGCTGAAAGATGGCACCTAGGAAATGGGTTTGAAGAGTCAAGCCTCCTTGTGGGTTCAACTTGGTCAGGTGGGCAGTGTGGCCCATAAAGCCCTAGATGGGGAACCTGACCTGCGCCCGTTAACCAGGGATTTTCCTGCACATCTGTTGTGTGTGCTCCCCTTTACCCCTTCCTCCCATGCTGATCCCGGGACAGTGTGAACGGTGGCTACCTTGGAACTCATATGAATTGTGCTCAAGTAAGCAAGCCATGCGAGTACGCAGCTTTTGACCCTGTTCAAGCAAAGGTGGACTTGGCTAAGGGGATCGAGCAAGTGGCAGAATGGAAGGCAGGAAGAATTTAGATTGCTGGATTGCAAGCTGGATGGGGGAGCTCAGCCTGCAACAAAAATTGTTGTGGTTGCTGCATTTGATGGGGCAGGTGGGGGTGGGCAGGCGTGTCAATGCAGGTAAAGGAAGGGTTGTATAGCGGTTGTACCTGCCTGGCAGCTTAGCTGTCTAAAAGGGCTCTGCAATTGCAAGAGCAGCGCATTTTTTTCTCGGCCCGCCTGAAAGCAAGTACTGCCACAGTCACCTGTGTGTGTGCTGTGATTGTGCAGGGCGCATTGAGAAGTACATCCTGCGCAAGGCCTTCGACACGCCAGAGAAGCCCTACTTGCCCAACGATGTCCTGTGGCGCCAGAAGGAACAGTTCAGTGATGGCGTGGGCTACAACTGGATCGATGGCCTCAAAGCGCACGCTGAGGAGAACATTAGCGACCAGCAGCTGCAAAACGCGCCACACCGGTGCGTGCGGCAGATGCTGTTGCTGCTACATGTGTCAAACAGGCGTGATAGGTGCTGTTGCTGCTGCTGCTGCTGCCGCTGCTGCTCTTTTGGGCGCATCTGGGTGTCAGCTGTGCACAGGAAGCTCTTGTTCTGCACGAGTTATTGAGGGGTACTTAGGATCAGCACATCATCTGACCTCCAGCAGCAACAAGCTGAGACCCTTCAGGTGCAGCAATGGAAGAAGAACATCGGATTACCAATAAGATCAAAGCCTGGGTGTTACAGTTGAAAGCTCGATACTCTTCTCAACCTACCCATGCAAGCAGTCGCAGTCCTTTGTTTTCATCCCAGCTTTATGCATGACCGCTTGCGTTTAGGAAGCGATAGCTTGCTCCAACTCCAGTACAAAATGCTGAGCAAAGACGGTGTGAAAAGTGGACTACAAGAGTTTTCCTTGGACATTTTTAATGGTGGATTGTGTCTGCACGGGCAAATGGACAGGCAACCCTTGATACCTCTGTTGTTCTGATTCCTTGATTCAAGTGCTAAACCTTTTACATAAAATGTACCACTTTCTTTTGTCTGTCTTGTCATACTGCGAGACAGAGAACTGCTTTTGTCGCAGGCCTTTTGGATGGACAATGCACCTCTTGTTCCTCTTCTACCTGCTCTCCTTCCTCATCTTCTCGTTGTTCCTGAGTTTACTCTCTGATAAAGAGATGGAGGGAAGTAAAGCACCTCTCCTCGCAACTCCAAGGATACCCCAAGTAATACAGCTTTGGGCACCCTTGCTGTTGGGTCCAATGATATCTTACCCCATGCTTGCCCTGGTCCAAGCAGCACAATCCAATAAACTTGCTTGCATTCCAAAACCATTTTCAGGTACCCCAGCAACACCCCTCGCACCAAGGAAGCCTACTGGTACCGCTCCATCTTTGAGGAGCACTTTAGCTCAGCTGCTGCAGAGCAAACGGTCCCAGGCGGCCCAAGGTAAAGTCTGCAAGGAAGCTGTTATTCTCATCTTCAAACACACACACACACACACACACACGCACGCACACACACAAACCTAATGTAAAGGCTGCAAGCAAGCTGTGGTTTGGGAAGCTTCTTTGCACAGTGATGCTTGCACGCACTTAATCAGCTGCCGGAGAGCAAACGGGCTCGAGAGACCCTAGGCCCTATATTTAGATTAAGCCAACAAGTGTGCTGCCTTTTTCTTCCTGCACTGCTGGTACTTGTGCAGTGCACGCTTAGAGAAGTAAGCGTAGCACTGCTCTTGCTGCGAACAACAGGGACATGATTGATAGCAGGAACCCATGGCGGGGTAGGGGAAATCTATGCCGGAGATTGTTGCACTGCGTTTGCTACTGAGGTGCATGGTCAAACACCATGGTTAAGTGAGATTAGATTTGCTGCTTAGGTGCATGGTCAAACACCATGAAAATGATCATAGAAGCAGCAGCAGGGGGGCAAGACTTGTGCCTTCCGAGGTCCATGTGCACGTGAGCGCACGCGCGCACGCGCACGCGCGCACACGCACGCACACACACACACACACACACACACACACACGCAGCGTGGCCTGCTCCACCGCCACTGCTGCGGCATGGGATGCAGCATGGCTGGGTAGCGAAGACCCCTCAGGGCGAGCAGTGCATGGTGTCCATGACCAGGTGAGGGGGGTAGATGCAGGAGGCATGCCATGTACAGGGTTTGGGATGTGTGCATTAACAAGGTTTCTCAAAATCAAGAAGCATGTGAATTGTGCTATGCAAGATTGTTTGCACTTCCATAGACGATTGCATGACTTATTTTCCATGCTGAGTCTCCTGCATTTGCATCCAACCCAAGTTTGGCACGCTGTGAGGTAATGAGCAGTCCGGTGTGCACAAAAGCTTGCAGCTGTCGTCGCATTTTCATTGGAGCGGGAAAAAAAGGCACTTCCATGCTCTGCCTTGCAACTTTTTTTTGTCAGCATTGTGTGTGTACAGGCACCATGTAGTAATGTCGGCGCAGTGCACTCAGATAGGCACAGTGCATGACCTTCCTCTGGGAGGTATTTCCTGGCCCCCGGCCTGAATTGAAATACCATGCTTCCCAGCCTGCTTGTTTGCGTTCTCTGTATGCAGGCGTATGAGGCTAAGGTCGCTGCAAAGGAGGCCGCCACCGCCAAGACAAAGGCAGCAAATGGTGCAGATGCGTCAGCCTCGCCTGCCTCGAAACGCGCGAAGCAGGGTGCTTAACACTTCCTGAAGGGGGCGTGGAGGCTGAAATTGCAGGGCAGAATAGCCATGCTTGGGGTGTTAGGCTGAGGCAAGCTTGCCCTGCAATGTTCATCTTGCTTGTGATTCTGCGGTAGCTTGGTCGTGTGAACATGCAAACGTTTCTGAGGTCTTTTCATTTTCGCAGGACAAGTGTTGTCGATCAGGGGCACAGGTGATAATGTTGGGATTGTGGGTGAAATTGCTTGCGTGTGTTGCAGAGTAATGGCGACATGGGAGCTGTCAACTGTGTTACCTTGGCAAGAGTTTTGAGGTTGCCCATCTGTATTTTTTGAGGACCTTTTCTCGTGGACAAAATGTTTTATGCTGCCAGTTTCTCTGGCCTGCTCAAAAGGCAAGGATGCCTCGGGTTGTGTGGTCAGCTTCAGGCTTAAGCTGGTGTAATGATCTGGTATTCCTTGCAAATATAGTGCAGTTTTTCCTCTCGAGGTGGTACACAAATGCGTCATCTATTACACAATGTTGTGCACTGTCAATGCACTGTGCATGAAATCATATGGCATGCAAATCCATTGAGAAAGCTGTGAGCATTGCTTAGGTTTTTTTAGGAGGCTTTCTTAGAGCACGCCTTGTCTTCATTGGGAGAGGATGGAAAATAAGGATAGGGAAACATTGTTGTACCTGCCTACAAGGGCAGCTTAGCTAAAACGTAGCTGTAACCGGTAGCAAAAGCGTGCCTGTAACCAAGCCAGACCATGTAAATTTGATAATGTGCGCTAGAGAAGGGAAAGGCTTGATTCTGCTTTGCATCTGTGTATTGCTCAGAAATGATCAGACATGGCAGCATTTCATGCACGTGAACAAACCCATGCACATCAGCAACAGAGGTGCCTGCATTACAATTGTAATTAAACTAGACCCTCCAAGCCTGAAATTGTGCATGGGAGAAGAGGAAAACGCATGCTGGGTTTGGAGGTTTCGGAGGTTGCTCACATGATTCACAAATAGTCATGTTCATGTACAACTCCATGCTTCAAGCAAGTTGCCAGGATAGCAATGAAGCACAGTATTTAACAACCAGAAGGTTGAGAAGTGAGGTAAGGTGTCAGGCAGAGAGAGAGAGCGATGCAGCCAGATTAGTGTCTTGACATCCCATATGGGTCATGCATGACCGGAATTGCTTGGCTAGCTGGGCAATGCTACTGGCAAATAGGCTGAATTTAGCGTGCTGTGTGCACGTATACTGGACTGATGTACTTAACTGGTGTGGCACTACTGGCTTTCTCCTCCGAGGGCTATGCAAGCTCCAATATGAAGCTCCAATGAATTGCATACGCACATACTACAATTGACTCAGTATGTTAGCCCCTGAGAGAGACCCTTTGTAGCCCGTGGCTGGCATGCAATTACCAACAATGCCTAATTTCCGTATTACTGCACTATGTACGGCCCCTGGGCTCCCCTCTTTGGTATGAACCTTGTGTGACAGCGGACTTTGAACCAATGTGGCTCCTTTTCCTTAATTGATGCAGGGAGTGTCCACTGCCTAGGTGTTTCTCCTTGTAGCCTCAAATGCCCCTCATACCACCTGTTCAGCCTTATATACTTGGAAATGATGCACAGGTGCTTCAGGGTGAAAAGATCAAGCATGCGTAGCCTCAATGGTTTATGGTTACCATGGTTGTAATGGGGTTTGACCTTCAGCCAGGTAGTTTGGCTGCTCGGCCTGCTCAAATGTTCCAACTGCACAAAAAATATCCATTAATTCGGAAATAACACGATAAGTGTGATTGGTTTGCTCCTGCAAGAAATGAAAAACATCCTCAGAGCTAGCTTGAGAATAGAAGAAAGGAAAGGAAAAGATGCATAGATGAACTTGCACCTTGTGGCTTCTCCATGCACTCTTCTCTCCATTCTTTTTTTAGGAGGTTACCCTCTAAGTTTGGCACATTTCTCTTCTTTTTGCTGGCATATGGCCCAAAAGAGTTGTTGCCCCTATGTCACGCTGACCTGGTCAGCTGGTCTGCCCTTGGCCTGCTTCGCTTCTCTTCCTGCCGCTGTGCAGCCATGCAAGCACTCAAGCAAGAAAACTCAACCAGCAGCAAAGCAAGCGCCAGGCAGTGTTGCAGCTAACACAGCTGAATTCCACTAAACCAGCCTAGCATGCAGCTCAAGCTTAACACTAGCTGATCTCTTCTATTTTCACTCTTCTTTTTAGCGCGTCACCCATACACCTCAGAGGATTAAAAACAATACAAAGCAAGCCAGTAAAAATTCATGGCGGTCTTTTAAAATCGTAAAGTCGCACGTAGGTTGTGATGGATCGTCCTAATCGCCAGCAAGGATTATGATCCATACAAAAGCTTTGATTAATACCATCTTATCATAAATATGCATTAATATATGTCTCTGCATTTGTTTCTGCCTTTTACCAGGCGGTCAACGAGGGGCTGCTCGTGGGAAAAGGCACTCGGAATGATGCCTTTAATGAAAATACACATCAATGGCATGCCAATGAAATATTTTATTCTTCTATCCTTGGCGGTCTAGGTCTTCGGTCAAACTGTCATCATGCTAGGGGACCTGATTTCCTTAGACACGCCCCCTCCTGGCATGCCAGCCCATCATCACCAACAATTTTTGAAGCAGCAACATCAAGGAGAACAGCTGGGGGATGATGTGTTCGAGTTCTTTCCAAATAACTGCAAGCCCGACGACCAGGCCTCACCGCATGCCTTATTCACGCCCCTGCAGCACTTGAGCAATAAAAAATGGACAATGGATTCAGATGTAAGGAGTGTGCAGCCTTGTAGCCGAAAGGAGACAGCCGTGCTGGAAGAGGATGCTGCTGATGATGCACGGGTTGTTGACCAGGTCACACCTCCCTGCAAGCCCCAGGCAAGCAACGCCGAATTGGAGTGCCCTCCCACCTGCCCACTCCCCATCCCTCCTAGCCCTTTGCCCAGCACCCCATGCATAATAGCACCAGCTGCAGCCAACACAGACAACCACCTCCAACAGCAACCACCTACTGCCTTTGACTCGGTTGCCACGCCATCAAACGCAACGGACGTCCCCATGCTCCTGGAACATGATGAGCCCCGCAGCTCCTCAGCAGAGGCACCTATCCAGGAGCAGCCCTGCTCAAGCAGCAGCAGAGAGACAGTCCCCGCTCAGGAAGAGTCAGCGATGGAGAAGGAGCTGGCAGAGGTCAGAGCAAAGCTGGCCAAGGTGGAGGTGTCCAGGGACAGCATAGCTCGGGACCTGGGGCACCAAAAAGGCAGTGTTGCAAAGGTGGGGGCTTGGCTACAAGTGACATGTTGCTCCTGCAGCGTTGATGTGCTGGTCAGAGGCCTCGTTTTGACATGATTGTTTTCATCGCGTGGCTAGGTGCTGGTCAAAGGTGGTCAGAAAAGCACTGTTTGCAGCAATAATTTGGACTCAATAGTTTACACGGTAAAGGGCGCCTCTTTTGAATGTATTCAAAGGGCAAGTGTAATTCTAGTCCACTTATGACTCCTGTGTGCATGAGCAGGGTAAACCAAGCAGGAGGACGAGCTTGTGTTTCCTTTCCAGTGTCATATCTGTATTCTTGCATCTCTGTGCAAGACTTGTATTGGCACATGCTTACTCCTGAATCAGGCTGGCTCTGCCTTGTTTGTGGTCGCACATGCAGCTTGAAGGAACGGTGAGCTCCCTGGACAAGCGCTTGAAAGCGCAGCTTCTTGAAAATCAAAACCTGAAGGTGAGGCTGTGCAGCTTCCCAAACAGGAATTAAAACCTGCAGGTAAGGCCGCCACCCTCCTTGCATCAGTTTGGATACAGTGGGTTTACAAGAAAATCCAGTCAGTCAAATCGCATGACTGCCAGGCGGCCTTGTTGCGTCTGTCTGGATACGCGGCTAGATTGCTGGTGTGCCCCAGCACATGTTCTATGATGCTTAGACAAAAACAATATGACTGACCTCGAGGAGCAGCCTTCTCCTGTGTGCGCAAGACGGCATATGTCCTCACAGGAACGATTGATTCAGGAACACATATGCATCTCTCTCTCTCTCTCTCACACACACACACACACACACACACACACACACGTCACGCCACACAGGCGCGCCTAGCTGAGGCAGAGCGTCAGGCAGCGGTGGCAAGCGTTACAGCGGATGTGACCCCAGATCGGTGCCGCTCATCTGTCAGGGCCATGCACGAGGAAACCCTGAGGTTGGTAATGCATGAGGAAACTCTGAGGTGCGCCATGCACAAGGAAACCCTGAGGTGGGCCATGCACGAGGAAACCTGAGGTAGGGAGCCTGGTTGCAGCAGCCAGCGTAGCAGCTAGTGCTCCCGGGTAAATTTGAAGCATGTGTGGCAGCCTGACACTTGGTGTGGTATTACAAAAGAATAAAAGACAGGCTTTGCGCTGGGCTGGACTTTGGACTGCACTTTGTGAGCAGAGGCACCAAGCAGCGATAGCAGCAGAGGCACCAATTAAGGCACCACTGCTGTACCTTGCACCTCTGGGTCGGCGCTAGGGAAGCTGCAAGCAATGTGCGCGCACCCAAAGCCTGATGAGATGGTACCTTAACAAGCTCCCCAAGATGTGTGTGATTTTATGTGCAAACATGAAGTGTGAGGGCGCTCATTTGGTCAAGGCTCTACCCTTGATCGTCAAACCTCCTTGACCACACAAAGATGCACATGCTCTGTGTTTGCTCTCAGGGCCCATGAGGTGGCATGGCAGCGTGAGGCCCAGGTGCACCAACAGTTTACCATTGTGTATGAAAACAACAAACAAACGTGGACATTCGGCCTCTGGTGTAGCAGTGCAAGCTCTTCAGTGTGCGTACTCTCAGGGCCCAGGAAGCGGCGCGGCAGCAGGAGGCCCAGGTGCACCAACAGCATCCATGCACACACAGCCTTTGATGTAGTAATGCTCTTATGCTGGCGCTTGAGTGTGCGCATGCTCTCAGGGCCCAGGAAGTGGCGCGGCAGCGGGAGGCCCAAGTGCATAAGCTGCAGCAGCTGATGGCGCACGAAGCGGAGGAGGCGGCACAGCTGCAAGCGTTTGAGTCGCAGGCAAGTCAGCAAAGCCTTAGTTGCTTCTAGGTCCAGGTACAATAAGACAAGGCAAGGTTGCATGACTACATCCGCCTACAAGGGCAGCTGAGCGGAAACGCTGAGGCCTGTGACCAAGTCTGGCCAGGAAATGCTTCCAGGTTCAGTCAAACGCGAGTTTGAATGGACCGTGAGAGCTAGCAGCTGGAATGGTACCTTTCCTTTCCTTGGAAGCAGGGAGGCTGTGTAGAGGTGCAGGCTTCAGAGGAAAAGGCAAGAGTTGCGTGGATGGTATCGAAGCAGAAGGCAAAGTTGCGTGGAAAGTATCAGAGGAACAGGCAAAAGTTGCGTAAAGATCAGGTCATGGCCAACCGACAGGCTTAAGAAGATCATTGCAGCCCGGATAGCTCATGAAGCAGAGGAGGCGGTGCAGCTGCAGGTGCTCGATTCCCAGGCATACTGAGAAACTCAAGTCCCAGGCAAGTTGAGAGGGCTTGGCATTCTATGTTCGCAATGCTGGGTGCCAGCCCATTGATTGAATTTTGAATTTGATTGTGTGAATTCACCTTCAGGTCTTGGAATAACAGGCACCAAAACAGCCCAAGTGAAGAACATACACACACACAAGGGGAAGAACATAATCGAAATTTGAATCAGAGGCACCATGACAGCCCAGGAGGACACAGCTGCAGACAGGCTGATAAGTGTTGGTTGAACATCTCCTGCGAAACGAGAAGGGCTCAGCACTGGTTTCTTTCTCTGATGGCATAATTAAAGAAACCCAAGCATGCTACCTGCAGCATGCATTCCAGCACATGCCTTTGCTTGTCAGATCACTTGTAAATCCCTTCAGATTGTTTGAAACCGTAGTTCGTACTGACCTCTCCATATCACTTGTCATTCAAACAAAAATAAGCTTTTGATTTTCCTTGAAAGATGAGACTAGTCTCTCCTCTTTGCGCGTGCACAAAAACACACATGATTTCTGCACCCGCAGGAGCGCACAATGCTACTGGCGTCTCAGGCCTCGCTGCAGCAGGCAATGCTGGAGCAGAGCAGCCACGTGGCACAGCTGCTGCAACAGCAAGGGCAGAGCAGGGAGCGCGAGGCGGCGCTGGAGGCAGAGCTGCAGATGCTGAGGAAGGAGGTGTGTGTTGTTATGTGTATGTTACATGTATTGTTTTCAGGCAATATGTCTCCTTTTCCTTAACTGATGTGGTGAGAGCTTCCTCTGCCTGCATACTTTTTTTCACTGTGTGTGTCAAAGGCTGTGTACATGTGTAATAACTTTTAAGGTGCTTGTGCAGCTGCTTGTATAAGTTAAGAGGGAAGAGGCGAGGAAAAAGTGGCAAATGTGGTGCTGTGGGGGATAGCAGGGAGTGGGAGGAGGAGCTACAGGTGCGAAACACCACGAACTATACCATCGAGGTCATGGCAGAGGCCCAGTAATCACATGGCTCCATGGAAGCTTGATTGTCATGAGCACAATGTATGCTGCAGGTGCAGGAGACCAAGAACAGTATTGAGATCATGGCCAAGGCATAGCGATCAATTTGGCTTCATGAAAGCTAGATTGTCACAAGCACAATGCATGCTGCAGGTGTGGGACACCAAAAACCAGAACATTGAGATCATGGCCGAGGCACAGCGATCACTCTGGCGCCATGAAAGCTTGATTGTCATGAGCACAACGTATGCTGCAGGTGTGGGACACCAAGAACCAGAACATTGAGATCATGGCCGAGGCACAGCATATCCACGGGGTTGCCTCGGCAGCACAGGCCGCAGCAATAGATGCACAGCAGCAGGTGGGGCCAGGTTAAGGAGAGTGTGTATGGAGAAGCGAGTGTGTTGAAATTGAGGCGCAGCAACAGGTGGGGGCAGCAGCCGCACCTAGGGTCAACAGAACTACAGGTAGCACCGAGGTTTGAAGAGCAGCACCTAGAGTCAGCTGCACTTGTAGGGTCAGCAGGACCTGTGGCACCAAGGTTTTCAGGGTTCTGCTGTACTTTGGGGCTTCACTAGCCTCTTTATTTTCGTGAATTTATGTAGGGAGTGTCAAGATGCCCATGTTGTTTTTCTGTCTTTGTATTTTTGGGCTAGGTCTTAAATCAGCCCCACCTGGGCCATAGGGTTAGCAGCAGATTCAAGTCATCGCCAATGGATCGGTCCAAATCTTTGGAAGCTCAAAGTTGCCAAATGGCTTAATCTGGAACCTGTCGCACCTGGGCCCCAGGGTCAACAGCTTCTATTGGCTAGGTTGGGTTAGGTGCTTAGGCACAGAAGCTGCCACACCTGGGCCCAAGATCAGCGGTGGGGGCAAGTTGCAGAGTGTAAATACACGTTTGCGTTGAAACGCCCTCAGGGAATGCTATCCGAAATGCTGTTCTCGTGCACTTATTTTAAGCGTGGATGTACACCCTGTCACGCTCCGGCAAAGTCTTTAATGACATTATGTTTAACAGGTGTTGCGCAGGATTCAAAGCGCCTGCAAACCTCAGAAGGCCGACGCACCCTTTGAAGCTGTTGCAAATGAGCTTGCACTCTTTGCCTCTGGCAAGCCCACCATCCATATTTGTGTGTGTGTACGTGTGTTCAGCTTACATGCCCAAGGTACTGCAACTTGTCGTACAAGCCTATGTTGAGTGGTCCAGCATACTTGTCACACGGGAAGTGTGGACCAGGGCTTTTTTTTTCGTTTTGGCAAAACCATGATTTCATTACTGTGAGGGAAATCCCCTCTCTTGAGAAGTGCTATTTTATTACTTTTGCCCCCCAACCAAGCCTGCCGCGAGGCCGTAGGCCTCGCGGCAAGATAAGGTAACAAAGATTTTCCCTTGCATTACTGCAAAGTGCTGTGCCTTCACACTTGGAGTAGCAAAGTCTCATTCGCTTTGCATGCGAACCAGTCCATCAAGCAAGAAAGTTCCAACAACCATGCACCTCCAAGTGTTCAAGTTCAGAAAGTTAAAGCATCCAAGTCATATCAAATCTCCCATTAGCAAGTCCACCAAGCAAACTGCACTTTACCAACATCCCCTTATAGCCCGTTTCGTCCACGCTTCTTTTTTGCATCTAGCCACCTGCCAATTGCATCAGGATAGGGGAAGGACATCAAATCATACTCCATGCTCTTGAACCCTCGAGCACACACATGAATGTGCTTCTCCTTCAAGGAATTGCGTTTAGGGCTTTTCAGATACTTCAGAGCAGAGAACAACCGCTCATCCTATACTGAAGCAGGCACCATGACAGGCACAAGCTCAGCGAGCTTTATCCACTCAGGGCATCTAAAGCAACCCCCCTTGCTCTCTAGCTGCGCCCAAAACTCAGCAGCTATGCTTGCTACTGTTGCAGGCTCTGAAGCTTGCTTCTTCCATGCTGGCTCCTGCTCATCTGCGCTGCTACACCCACTGTCGCTGTCGCTGCTGCCGCTGCTGTCACTGCTGCTGTCACTGCTACTGCTTGGTTGAGGAGCAGGAGCAGGGTTAGGGGCTTTGCTTCGGTGCTGTAAAAAGTCCAGCATCTCGTGCATGAACATGCACTTCTGGTCCTCAAGCTTGTCATAGCAGAGCAATGACACAACACTGTTGCTGCTGCCGCCCTCCTCATTGCTGATCAGCTTGCTTGTGCAGAAAGCGCTGTTGAGGATTTGAAGGGCACTCTGGGCATGTTCGTGCGTTGCTTCAGACCAGGCATCCTCCCCAGATGGTGGCAAGAGCCCATGCCACCAGCTGGGGTGGACGATGCCCATGGCCCAAGCTAAGTCGGTGGAAGGAAAGCGCGCGCTGGTGTCATCAATCACTGCGCGTGCTGCAACTGAAAGTTTGTCCATGACCTGCTGCTTCACTTGCTGCTTGATGTCAAGAGATGCTGCTACAGGGCGCACACTGCGACGCTGGTTTGCTCTGGGTGGGGGCACAGCTTGCAGTTCGAAGTCCACGCTGCCTGCCTGCATTACCAAAATGCCACTGTTCCATGCCAGGCTCTGTGCTTTGTGCGGGCTTTTTGCTGGCAGGAGGCTGTTGCTCCTGGTGCTGTTGTTGCTGCTCCTGCTGCTGTTCCTGCTGCTGCCCCTGCTGCTCTTGTTGCTGTTGTTGCTGCTCCTGCTGCTGTTCCTGTTGCTGCTGCTGCTCTTCCTCTGCTACCTCCGATATTCACCAGCACTGTGACCTTTCCTTGTTCTACCCATGGTATTAAAGTTGAAGGTAAGGTCCCTTCAGCGGTGGAAGTGGGGGTCAAAATGGTCGATGCGTCCCTTCGGTCCCATTTCATTACGTCCCATTTCATTACGATTTTCAGCCTCCCAAATCCCGGATTTTATTACGATCGTAATGCCATTACGCGAAAAAAAAAAGCCCTGGTGTGGACCCACCCAATCCAAAGGGGAATGCTTGAGCATGAAGCATGTGTGTCATTCGCGCAGCCGTCCCCACTCGGTGTGATGGAATCATAGCACCTCTCTTTTCATGCTGGGTTGACAAAAGATAATAAAAGGAAGGCAAAGACAGCAGGACACTCCCTACAGCAACTCCCTGCAGCTTTATTACAACACTCTGTGCATGTAGTTTGGGGAAAAACTTAGCCTCCACTGTTGCTGCTGCCTGGTCATTTGATGCAGTCAATCATAGTGCTCCCCATTATCACTCTTTATTTAACAGCTTTCTGGTGGAGGGGACTCACGGCTCTTCTGAGCCAATGTGTCTCCTTTTCCTTAATTGATGTAGGGAGAGTTTCCTCTGCCTACGCAATTTTATTTTTTTCCTTCTTCTTCGATGATATTGCTGCTGGACCCTTGGACGCAGCTCGATCATCAGAGCTTGCTTGTTTGTTGCTTTCAGATGCTCATCATTTTCATCTTACATGTCATGTTGCCCTGTCTATCAGCTCTGGCTAAACATTTGTCAAGCGTGATCTCAGATCACTGATCTGTGCAAACTTCCCTGGACCTGCTTTGTAGTGAGCAATGGTGCATTTCTTTTCTCCCTAACATGCTTATAAATTGCTGCTGCTGCTGCAGCTGCTGCTGCTGCATGCAAAATGCCCATCAAGCAAATGCTGTAATGTTGTTGAACCGCATGCAAGTTTTGCTGCATGCAACTGCTGTGATGCCGCATGCAACCACAGTCAACGTCCTTGTGATGACACATGCATTTGAGTTTCTGTCCTCCAATGTCACCTTCTTTCAAAGTCACTGTCCTGATCTTCCAATTATTGTGCACATGCTGCAGCTGCCAAAACTCGCTGCCTTACAAAGTCACTGTCTATTTGATCTCCCAAATCCGGCGTGCAGGCTGCAGCTGCCAGAGAGGCGGAGGCAAGGTGTGCTGCAGAGCTGACCACCGTCAGGGATGCAGGCGTAAAGCTGTTCAAGCAGGTGCGGTGCAAAGGAGGGTGCTGTTGTTTCAGCACACCTGCGCGTGACGTAAGTGTTTTGGGCACCACACACACACACACACACACACACACACACACACACACACACACACACACACACACACACACACACACACACACACACACACACACAAACATACACACACAGATCCGTGCCGTGGTGCACGCTCTTGAGCGCAACCTGCACCACTTCCAGCGGGTGCCTGAGGTGGGCCTCAGCATCCGGCAGCTGCACGACTGGTGTGCCAAGCATGGCCCCTTCTGGTGCGTCTGTTGTTGCTTGTTCTTGCCTGTGATCATCTTTTATGCGTGCCCTTGCAGAAGCAGGAAAGGGGGGAAGGGTGTTGTGCTGTTGGGGATGTTTTTTTCCTACAAAGTTGGCTCGGCTCTGTCAAGGGCATGGGCAGGGAAGCCTTGCAGGTTTGGGAAGCCGTTCTTGAAACCTTTTGGAGTTTTCCAATGCCATGCTTGACCGAGGTAGCTCAAATGCTGGCTGTGTGCCGGTGTTACCCTTCCCTGTTTATGAGGTGATAAACACACCGTTTGACCCTTCTACTATCTGGCATTCACCTGAAAAGAAAGAGATCAGGCTACGCGAGCCATAAAGGCGGCGAGCTTGACCTTGAGATAAGGTTCTCTAACCAGAAAGCTAGCAATCCACCTGCACGTGCTGTTACAACCAAAGGTACAGGAAATCAAGACGTTGACAATTTGTTCCTTCTTAAAAGAATCGCTCCAAGCCTAGATGAAAGCAGAGATCATCGTCTCATCAAAGTTAAATTTTGCATGGTGTTCAGACGATCAAACCAGGAAAGCAAAGCGCAGAAGCCTTAAAGGGTAAATGTATTGAAGATTGTTTGCTGGACAACCGTGCTCCTTCTCTGCATTGCCGCTCCTTGCCTTCCCTCAGGGCAGGGAGTATGCGCATGAGCGCACACACAAACAAACAAACACACACTCACACATGCAAGCTCACCGGGCCAAGTTTGCGCACTGCCTTCGTGCGCATAGGGTGGAAAAAGGTGAGGAGGCTGCAGCTGCTGCGGAAGGGGCAGCCCCACAACTAAGTCAAGGCGGCTTGAGTGGCGCCCATGCTGCCGGAGCACAGACAGCAGCCCCCACCCATGCGCATAGCAGTGTGCAGGCACCAGCAGGTGCTGGCGATGAGACGATGACCATCAGCTTGGGCCATGTCATGGCATTGGGTGCAGGCAGCACGCACGCATGAGTGCAGCAACGCTGGCAGTATGCAGGCACCTGGAGGTGCTGATGAGACGATGACCATCAGCCTGGGTCATTTCATGGCATTGGGTGCAGGCAGCATGCACGCATGAGCACAGCTGCAGTGGTTGTGGCTGATGGATGCTGTGCTCGTGCTGCAGTGGGGGGTTGGATAACAAGGGAGAGAGGACATGGGAGGAGTAGTGTGTGCTTTTAGTGGTTTTGCTTTTGTTGGAACACACCATGTGGTCCGAATTCTACCCCACCCCGTCAGCATTTGTGCGACGTGACAACGTGTTTGAGCATGTTTTTTTTTAATTCCTGTTGCTTTTGGGGGCATGCCCGAAATCCAGGAGTTATGGGAATGGCAATCAAGCCCTGAATTTCAGTGCCCTGTTGCCTGTCTGAACAGGATTCTTGCAACTTTCTAATACTGTCATATAGTAGTTAAGAAGGAAACTGAGTTGGGAGTGGAGACAATGGCTGCATACATGAGAAGGAAAGGAGACGAAGATGCCTAGGGCCCAAGCACCGGGCATCCCCTTCACCAAGAGAGAAGTGAGAGTGAGGCCATGGGATCCAGGGTTTACAGGAAAAAGCCATTAGTTAAAACGCATGACTGCATAGCCTAGGCAGTGCTACCTACCTAGTAGGCAAAAAAACAATAAGAACCACTAGGGTTAACAGCTGGTCCCCATGCCTGCAGACACGAAAAAGGAAAACTGCTCAGGTAGTGACAGGGCAAAAATGGGATTTGGCATTCAGCCGGTAGTTTGGCTGCTCAGCCTGATGGACTGCCATACAGTGTATCTGCCGATATGTTTGAGCCTGTGGTGGAGAAGTTCACGGCTCTTCTCCCAGTGGGCCAACGTGCCTTCTTTTCCTTAATTGATGTAAGGAGAGTTTCCTCTGATGACGTAGTTTTTCTTTTATGTACAAGCCAAACAAAAGTTACAAGTTACAATGATCAAGTTACAATGGGGTTTGACCTTCAGCCAGGTAGTTTGGCTGCTCGGTCTGCTCAACTGTTCCAGTTGCACAAAAATATCCATAAGATTGGAAATAAAACGCCAAACAAAACACATCCAACTACTTTGGAAATGGAACAATAAACTTTCTGCTTGAGGATGATATCCTTAGAAGCTTCAGATCAATATGAAGCGCCTAAATCTTTTGAGCAAATAATGTGGGCGCAACTTGCAACTTGAAGGGAATTGAGGGTAAAGTTGTGCAAGCCTCCTTTCAGGAGTGTTCATGCCAAGGGTACCATGATGGAAATGCAACAACATAGGCTTTAAAGTCTCCTCGGTCACACCCAAAAGAAGCACAGAGAAACCATGTACGCAGTGAGAGCACTCCCTTGCAATCCACCGCTGAAGAAAAATCATTGATATACTCCTCAATGAAGCGCTCAAACCCTCCACCAACGTTGATGCTAACCACTCAACCCAGCAACAATCACCCAACACAGGTAGTACCAACACCACAGCCTCCCTCTACATCTCATTTCACGCGTGAGATCACTGGACGTTGCCTCCCACGGACACCCAGTGTCAGGCCTGGGCCAGCTCCTACAGTAAGCTCTCCCAGTACGAGCACGACGCATTTGATATATCCTGAAAAACAAAACATCAACCAATTCAATTCGCTACCATCAACACAACAAGTCTGCTCCCAGACGGAATATGTGACAAACACTGGAACAACAGAACCCCAAAGTGAGCCGCCCAGCAAACGAACACGCTCTAGACACAGAGCAAGAATATCTTCTCCTACGCACTTGATCCACACATCCACGGAAGCCAATGTTCTGCCCTCCACCCAAAATAAAATTGATCCAGGGTATGGGAAGTACAGATAGTCCCACCCACACCCAGGAGGATCGTGTGAAGAGCAATGTCGTCACCTTGGAGTTGTTTGCACAGTTCACTGTGTTGTTGCTGTGAGGCTTCTCGCTGGGCACCACATCATTGCTAGCAGAATCCTCCTCCTTAAAGGTATCAGCAAAGGCCCCTTTGGGACAGGCCTCCATGGATATTGGCAGCGCAGATTGTATCGATTTACAGAACCTGCAGATCCCTGAACAATCAACAAATAGAACCCTTCCCAAATACATTTCCCCTCGTTGTTTTCCTGACAAACAAAAGCTCATCTCCAGTCGCCCAGATGCAATATTAGTTGTTCCAATGAAAAGGATGCCAAGGACCAATGCCCGGTATCCATTGAGAAGTAGAGGGGGGCGGCGGGGGAACAGAGGGCGTTCAGCGCCAGCCACAGCCACTCCATCTACTTCCAAGGCTCGTCACCCTAGTTAGCTCCCTCCAGAACAGAGGCACATCCATCTTCTGGAGGTCAAATACTGTGAAGACACCCGGCCCAAGAATCGGCTCGAGGCCTCCAATCAGCAGCACTGCAACCTATGTCACCATCTATCAAGGGAAAGAAAAAAGAAAACTACGTAGGCAGTGGGCCCTCCCTACATCAATGAAGGAAAGGGGGCCACATTGGTACACAGACCGTATGACCCACCACCACAAAGTTCAGAATGAGATAAACACGGCAGGCAGAGAAAGAATACAGGTCCAGCAATGAGAAAGAGAGCAAGATGATAGCTGAAAGATAAGAGACACAGACTTTCAACAACAAGCAGAGTCAGCACTGTCAGCCTACCAACCAAGGAAAGCCATGCCCAGCAGCTAACTGCTGAGCACAACACTAGTCTGCATCCCAGTAGACTAGCTAGACTAGCTGCTAGCAGCTGCTGACCACAAGCAGAAGCCTGTGGAACAGCCCTCGGATCACTGGTGCCAACACATTAAGGGCCTCAGCTCAAGTCACCCTCCATACCATTCTGTTGGGTGTGGGCGGGGTCATCAACACCTCTCACACTTTGGAGCCTCTTAAAGTGCTTGGTCTTGATGATCATACAGCCATCAAGCTTGCTCTGAAGCCTCATTCTATCCAGTACGCTTATAAACTAGTTAGCACCAGACGCGCTCTTGAGAGGACTTCTTTCAACTCTCATCGCCAAGATCAGGCACGGGCTACTGCTAGTGACCTTCCTGATCCCCATTGATTTTTTCTTTCTCTTGGTGGAGGGGATACATGGTGCTTTGGCCCTAGGTATCCTCTTTTCCTTCATTGATTTGGGGAGTGCTTTCATTGCCAGCGTAATTTTCTTTTTTTTCTTAGCCTGTATTGTGATCTGCATATCTAAGCCTGTGTTTAACATGCACATGGGATTCCAGAGCATCCTCAAGGTCTGGGAAGTATATCAGATTGGGAGTGGGGGAGGAAGGTTCAGGTGTCACACGGTACTTGGTCTTGCCTCTTCCCAAGCCAGCCTAAGGATATTGTAGAAGGGGTTGCCGCATGGGCCAGCGTTAGAGATACCAGTATCAATCAGATTGTTATCTTTGAGGCTAGCCTGATACTCAGCAATTCTACCTGCGCATTCATTCCCAGCTATTCCAGCGTGAGGTTTGACCTTATTGAAAAATATGCGACCTTTTGAGGTGCGGGCAAGGGTTTAAAATTGTCTTCAGAACATCTCCTTGTACGTGATGCCTGTGCTTCTCTGGATTCAGGATTTGTTGTTTGAGTTGGTGAAGTGAGCTGAGGCTGTCCGTGGCAATGTGTGCGTATTTGCTAGTGAGTGCAGCCGCTATTGCAGCCAGCTCAGCTCTTCCTATGGTGTTGGTAATATTAACGCCATTGGGTTCAACTAGATTCTTTGAGTCACTCACAGGGTGGTACACGCCTGCCCCTATAACTGTCTTGCCATCCTGAACCTGGCAGCTGTCGTCTGTGTAGGCCCAGGACTTCCAACCTGCAACTTTGAGCTGGAGATTTGGATTGGACTGACAAGGAGTGGGGGTGGTTGTGTCAACGACTGGTGTATGGGGGGCGTTGGCAATTTGTTTCTTGTCATGGCAATCGCACCATTTAGGGCCACACAGGTCTAAAACTCCTTGTCAGTAGCACGATGGGGACCATCTGACACTAACTTGTGTGTAATGCCAGTGCTCTGCGCTCTGTAAACAAGGAGGATTGGTTAGTGAAATACCCGTCCTGACGAGAGTCTGCTGTGACGAGAGTGTGCTGAGACTCTCAGTGAGAGTTAGTTGTTGAGTCATTTTCTCAGCCTGACATACTATACCGTTATTCATTCAATTATTTTGCTTCAGATCCACGAATTGTAACGCCCATAAGAGGCAGTTTTAAGCTTTATTGTAATGTGTAGCTGCGGAGCATCCGTGCTTCTTCAAGGCACGTATCTTGCACCATCTCTGCAAGGCAAAAAAAAACTTGAGGCCCTGAGAGATGCCTTTTTTGCATGCACCACAACACAGTTAACGATGCAGTAGCTTCCCATTCGCGACTGCTCTGAGCAGATTGTACAAGGGTTACAAAAGCCAAGTTGGCACAGCTGTCCCATCTCTTTCACGGGGATGAGCAGGCCAGACTCTAATTCACTTGTTCTGATGGATCCTGATCCACCAAAAGTCAGCTAAGCACGGCCTGCCCGGTGCGTTCCCCCAGTGATCTCCCTTGTTCGACCAGTCTCCAAAGGCAGGAACCTAGAGTATACAATAATTCAAAAAAGAAAATATAAAAAAATAAACAGTTATAAAAACCTTTTCACGTTCACTACAACGATAAATGGAGAACTTTTCATCGTGTCAAACGACTCAAGTGCAACATCGCTTATCTCTTGTGTAAAGGTTATCCCTTTACAAAAGAAATCAGAATGTGACTTGAGTCACAGTTCAAGGGTACAGGTGGAAGATGATGGTGGTGATTTGTCTGCCTGGAGGGGAGGAAAAGAGTTGAGAGCCACAGTGGGGAAAATATGTCAGATTAATAGCATGTCCAACCAACATGGAGCTACTTGGCCATCATTGCATGCGACAGCTGCGCACGAGGAGCACGCTGGGCTGGTGGCTGTGGGAGATCAGCCCACTGTGGTCTGCTGTCCCAAGGCTACTCGAAACTATCACTTGGTGCCACCAACAGAGCTGGAGACACCAGTGCAGTGAGTGCTCTGTGTGCGTGTGCGTGTGCATGTGCGTGTGTGTGTGTGTGTGTGTGTGTGTGTGTGTGTGTGTGTGTGTGTGTGTGTTGTGTGTTTTCTTGTGTGTGTATGTGTGTGTGTTCTTGTGTGTGTTGTGTGTGTGTTGTGTGTTTTCTTGTGTGTGTATGTGTGTGTGTTGTGTGTGTGTGTGTGTGTGTGTGTGTGTGTGTGTGTGTGTGTGTGTGTGTGTGTGTGTGTGTGTGTGTGTGTGTGTGTGTGCATGAGTGTGTATGTGTGTGTGCGTGTGTGCGTGCGCACGCATGCTCTAGTGCGTATGTACATGTGCGCACTGTGAGTTTGCGCTTGCAGACTCAGGCAGGCTAGATGAGTTTGCAAAATGTTTGCACAAGTGCTTCTTAGTCTTTCCCGGGAGCCTTCACATTTGTGCATTCCCACACGATACTCTGTGAGGCGATCTTCGGCGCCATGCCTCACCACTTTCACCAGCCCAGTGTTGGTTAGTCAACCAATTATCATGACTGGTGTCAATAAAATGTGCTCCTCTCCCCTTTTGACTGACCTCACTCCACACAGCCGGGAGGCCACGGTGGCCCAGCAGATGGAAACCTATGGCTCCTCCTATCGCGACGCCCCTGTCCCCCATGACCTGCTGCTTCCTCTGCTGCTGGATGAGCTAGGCCCAGGTCCCGCCACAACAGCACGCACCCTGCAGGGCAGCTGTTTGGCCGTGAGCCATGCCCCAGGAGGGACAGCCTTGGTGCTGAGTGCCAGTGGGCCCATTGGTGGGTTGTGTGTGCTCGATTGTGAGAAGGAAGTTTTAAGACGGGAGGTGCTACTGCTGATGAGCTACAAGCAGCAGCTTCAAACAAGCTGCACTGTGATGCTGTGGAGCAGGCTGGTTGGTGAATGTAGGTCCGGGTCAAACTGGCCCTGCAGTGGGCATCCGCAAGGGTGAGGTGGTGGGTGTGTTGTGCGTGGTTTGGTGGGAGGGGGAGAGATGCTTTGGAGGTGCTGTAGGTGTGCGCAAGCCCGGGTCGTCATGGTCTTGTAGGGGTCTTGTGGCAGAAAAGTCACTGAAAAGAGGCTTCACTTAATGTCTCGATGACGTATCTCCCTCTTTACTCTTTTTGAACCAGACTGCAAGGTGGCACTCAGCCTGGTGCCATTATCATCTGTTGCTTTGTTCTTTGGATTTGATTGTATCAAAGGTTTGAGTTCTCCAACCTGGGGAGGAAGACAGCATGGGGAGGAAGACAGCAGACACCTGAGCCTGCATGCTGTGTGTGCGATCCCAGCTGAAATCCCAGCTGAAATCCCAGCTGAAATGTGTGTGCGATCCCAGCTAGCTTTTTGATGGGGGAACCTTCCTTGATGTGCGCGGCCTTGTTTCGGCCAGCACTGAGCTGGGGTGGTGAGGTGCTCACATGCTGGCATGCCTGCAGGTTCTCTGCTCAGCTACCTCCTTTGGCCATGTGCTTGACCATCCCTTACTCCCATTTTATGTCTTGCAACTGACCTGCCCTGACCTTCTATCTTCATCATCATATAAGACTTCAACCAAACTTGCATACATTTGCCTTGCATGTCTTGACCTGACCTCTTGCTAGCCTACCTTGTGCCATCTAAGTGAGCACCTTTCAAAAGCCCTGACTGTGACCCACAGGGTTCACAGGGTTTGCAAGAGATGCATGACTGCTAGGCTACAGCGACTGTGGCCCACCCTCCTTTTTTACATTCCATATCTGTCCCAAGTTAGGACCCCTGTCCTGACCTCCTTGCTTACCTACCCTACCTTTTATCATCTGGGTGAGCGCCTAGCCTTGACTGCAGCCCAACCTCCTTTCCAACGTTCCAGACTTTGAGGACATCCTCAGTCAAGGCTCCTGACCTGACCTCCTCGCTTATCTTACTTACCTGATGCCTTCAGGTGAGCGCCTGACTCTGACTGTGGTCCGCCCTGGTCGAGGCCTCGATGCAACAGCGTGGCAGGTGTGTGTGTGTGTATATGTGTGTGCATGTGTGTGTATGTGCCCATGTTTACAGTGCTCCATGTGAGCAGTGTTTAACAGGGTGTTGAGTGTGGCTACAAGGTAAATGCGTGCCCATGGGGCTCTCATACAAGGTGTGCAATGCAAGACTGCTGGGCTTGCTGGAGGATGCACGATGGGAGGTAGAATTGCTTTCAATACAGCTGAACAGGTTTTGTGAGGCAATGTGTAATACGATGCGTGTCAAAATAACCCTGCCAGCAGGCTGCATACTGTTACTTTGTGGAGAAATCCAATTGCTGAAGACAAGGATTGCTTACATATCTCATGCTGGTATGGTGTTTCCACGTTTTGCAGGGATATATGATGAACTGTTTGGCTCCTGTTTTTAGAGTTGGCCAACCAGCACAAAAGCTGTGTCTCCTGCCTTTTTCATTGCTGCTTGACCACTCATGGTTTCTCATGCAGTCTGCTTGTGTGGCCGAGCTGGACCTCCACAAAGCCATCCACCAAGTAGAGGCAAAGCTGGAGGTGCATGGGCCGCAGCAGGTGGCCCTGCAAAGGCAAACACAGCAGCAGCAGCAGCAGCAGCAGCAGCAGCGCACAGGGAATGCTTGCCAGCTGGACCAAGCTGGACAAGAGACAATTTTTTGGTGGGTGATGCACAGTTGAGGGTGCAGAAGGGACTTGCGCAGCAATCTGAGGTATAACGCTGAGAGTCATTGTATGGTGCTGAGAGCATGGGTTTGTGTGGAGGTGCGGGAGCTCCAAGTGTAGGGCCTGGTTGCACTGCCACGCTCCCATAATGGAACAAGCCTCTGGTTCCAGTCTGCAGTGTTTTCTTCTGCATCACAGCACTGTGGTCAAAAAGAAAAAAAACTACGTAGGCAGAGGAAGCTCTCCCTATATCGATTGAGAAAAAAAGACACATTGGCTCAGAAGAGCCGTGAGTCCCCTCCACCAAAAAGCTACAAAAAGAAGACCCTAATGGGGATCTGGTGGGTTATTGGAAGCACCCAGCTCCATAACCTGGCTGCGAGAAGTATTCTTGTTTTCAATAGCACGCCTAGTGGTAACAAGCTTGTTGGCATACATGACAGAATGGGCATGAAGTTTGCGAGCAAGTTGAATTGGTAATGTCTCGTGCTCATTTTTCCCTCCATGAGCTTGCTCGGCTCACCGGGTGCCTCCCATTCAACGTCCCAGGCCTGCTTTGCTTGTGCTTTCTCTATCTGTCACGCCTTTAAATTCCTTCACAAAAGAGAGGAGATGGATGGTTCATCCCACCACCTTGAATGAAGGTTGGTTGCCTCAGGGAAGATAGATGGTTCATCCACGACCTTGAATGAAAGCTGCCTTCCTTGAACCTAAGGGCCTGGCTGTCACCGTAACTATGTGCATCCATATGTTTGCCACCTCTGTTGTTTGTTGCAGAACGCTGGCACTTTGCCGGCTGACACATTTTTTGCCTGTCACTTCTCAGGTGCTTTACCAGCAGAATTGCTAAAATACAGTTGTGCCACTTGGATTCAGATCTGGGAGCGGGCATTTTTTCATGTGATTTGCGGGCCTGGAAGATATTTCTGGGGGGGGAACATTGGGACCATAAATGGGCCTGGCAATGAGCCTTCATATGGGAAGTGGGAACAAGGTTATTTCTGTGCCCCATACATCCACCCCCCATTGCTCTATTGCTCCCCTGCCTGCAGGGTCCCACCAGGTGCCAGTGGCTGCTCCCTGTGGGTTGCTGTGAGGTGTAACACCCGCGTGCATGTCCTGCGCGCCCACCAGGAGGATGAGGGGGAGTGGTGAGTTATTTGTGTCATAGTGGTTGGTCGGACATAGGATGAGGTTTGTGGGGATGGAGCCAAACGGAAGGTCAGGGGCAAGGGGTGGTCGGTTTAATATAGGATGAAAGGCGGAGCGTGAATCAAACGCAGTACAGTGGCGAGTCAAACGTTGGAGAGTCAGAGAAGCTCGCACTGAGTGCTGGCACTGGCCACTTCTTCTGAACGTCTTTCTCCATGAATGCTGGCTGATTTCATATGAGAACTTGTACTCTTCCTTTCCTTGAAGGCTTGATGGCAGAAAGGGAGTAGATCCTGGTGTGAAGATGCACTTGATGGAAGTTGTTTTCTCTATAGGGCAACACCTTTGGCGAACTGCTAAGCTACTCTCGATCTCCAAAAATCAGCCCAGTCGAAGGTTGCCTTGAAGTGAAGCTGGTCCTTTAATTTGCAAGGCTGGGGTCAAAGCAAACAGTGCTCAAGCAGGACGAGCCTTCCCTTCCAACAGCAACTTCTACACTTACAATGTGAGAGGATCCTGAGGTTTCAGCAGAGCTCAAGGCACAGACTTCACCCCCTGTGCATGCTTTTGGAGGGGGAGCATGGGGGCAAAGAAGGATTGAGTTGACAAGAACACAATCAGACTGGCGGAGCAACAACTCAATGAGCAAGTCAGATGGAAATCATGATCCAGCATATGTACCATGTAATTGGAAGCCATGGGGGAGCTTCCCCATTCTTAAGAACGGGCGGCAGTTACCGCGCAGGCATGTTGCCAGCGCAGGCTTATTGCCAGACTCGTTGCATTGGGTTGTGTTTCTCTGTATATGTTCCCTCACTGAAGTAGCAACATGCAGCGCGTGGACCTGCCATGGCCCTCAGCTAGGTCCACAGAAAGGAACCCTCTCACTTCACCATTCATTGCTTGATGACTGTACAGGGGCTCAAGCTCATACAATGCTCATACAGGGCATTCTTTACCTTTCCCATTCTGTAGCCTCATGGATTGTGGTGCCTGAAAGTCCTGCATGCAGCACTAGTTATGGCCACCTTGGTGCTGGTGTATCTTGTCTCGTGTCCTCAGATACTCGCTGTGTTTGGAGTGGCTGGGCAGCGTGCCAGGAACGGCTATTTACATGCACGGCTATTTGCATGCACAAGCACCCTCAAGGTGGTGGCGTGCTTTGCTCTGTGCCCTCAGGGACTCCTGGTGCCTGGAGTGGCTGGGGAGCGTGCCAGCTTCAGCCACCATCATGCACATGGCTTGGAGCCCTTCCCTGCCTGAGCTGGCCTTGGTGCTTGAGGATGGATCCCTGCATGTGGCGTCCACACGTAAGGATGGCTAGAACATGCTAGGAGGGATGTTCCGAGATGGATTCCCTGCATGTGGTGTCAACACAGAGGGTGGAAAGTAGATGCTAGGAGGGATGTTCAATGGTGGACTCCTGCTCATGGCGTCAACACGCATGGATGGCTAGAAGATGTAATGAGGAACATTCAATGGTGTGCACTTGCTGATGGCGTCAGCTTGTAAGGAGAGGTATAGACTGGTGCAGGCCATACCAGCTCAGCATGAATCAATTTCTGCATTTTCCATGCTTGCTGGGGGCCAAGGCGCGCTTGGGACGCATGTCTAGCTCTTGGCATTTCCTTATAGCATGATTAAGTCAATAGTGCTGTATAGCGCTATAGAAGACCCTCATACAGCGCGGTATTCCAATCCTGACCCATGTTGGGTGCCAGGAACTCAATCAGGCACAAGCAATACTTGTTGCGACTTATTTTGTTGTTTACCTTGTGGATGTTTGATTTTCAAGGCTTTTTTTTAGTTTGACTTAGCAGTGGATGAGGTGATGATGTCCGTGCTGCAGTGTTGCTGGTGGTGCACTGCTGGTGGTGGTGCAGGTGTGTGTGCTGCGCTGCGTGCGGAGGAGCTGTCCTGCCACCCTGCCCCTACCCACCCTGCCTTTGCACTGCTGGTGGTGGTGCAGGTGTCTGTGCTGTGCTGCGTGCGGAGGAGCTGTCCTGCCCAGTGCCCTTGCCCACCCTGCCTTTGCACTGTTGGTGGTGGTGCAGGTGTCTGTGCTGTGCTGCGAGCGGAGGAGCTGTCCTGCCCAGTGCCCTTGCCCACCCTGCCTTTGCACTGCTGGTGGTGGTGCAGGTGTCTGTGCTGTGCTGCGTGCGGAGGAGCTGTCCTGCCCAGTGCCCTTGCCCACCCTGCCTGTGGCCACCCCCAGTGCCATCCGATCTATGCTGCAGCAGTCCTTGGGTTCTGAGGCGGCAACAGCAGCATCAGACGCCGAGAGCGGTCGCCGGAAAAGGAGGAGAGGGGCTGGCAGAAGGGGGTCTGTGGGTGCGGCAAGTGGGCTGGGTGGGGGTGCGGGGGGTGGAGAAGAGGGTGGGGTGGGCGGTAGCGGTGGCGGTGATGGCGGAGGGGGTCTGCCAGGCGCTGAAGGGGAAGCGTTTGATGCTTTGGAGCTGGGGCTGCGCCTAGCATGTGCATATGGTAGGCCTGTGGTTTGGGCGGGTGATGTGACCCTTCATCCTTTGCGAGGCTGGGCAGGCGTTTTCAAGAGTGTGTGTGTGTGTGTGTGTGTGTGTGTGTGTGTGCTTTTGCCTCAGCTTCTCTTGCAGCATTGAATAGGCAGCTGCAGGCTGCCAGCCCTGCCAGTTTTGTTTGCTCTCACACTGACAGTTCAGTCACAGCTTATGTCGTTTTTGGGTCAGCATCACCTCTGTCCCTGATCAGTAATCACACAGCATCGACAGCTTGGGTTCCTGGTGGCATTAACTTTCCAATGGCACTAACTTTCCAGTCGTTTTCCTCCCTTCCTCCCTCCTCGTCACGGTGCAGGACCACATCCGCGCATGCTGCTGCTGTCTGCTGGGCGGTGCCTGTGGCGATGCAGCATCAGGGCACCCTGCGCAGGGCCCACCAATGAGGTGTGTGTGTGTGTGTGTGCGCGCATGTGTATTTGTGTGTGATGGCCTTTTCAGTTCTCGTTATTTCCAGGCTGCACTTGAGTACTAGGTGTGGGGGCCAGACTTGTGTGCGAGATATTTTCCCGGGAGATGCAAGCAACTTGCAGCTGCTTCTGCACCGTCCAGCTGCAAGTCACCGTGTCAGCGTTGCAACTCCTTCTGTATGGTAGAACTTGTACTCTGACTCAGGCATGATCTTTACTGTGTAATCTCAACTGCTGCCTGGGGTGTGCTGCGTCCCCCTGCTCCTGTGTTTGGCAATAGTTTTTGACCTGTTTTTTCCCCTGCAGCTGCAACTGCTGCACGTCCTGCCGCCTGGGGAATGTTTTGTCACCCTCGCCAGGGCACCCCCACCCCCCAGGCATCCCCTGCACCCTGTTGTATCTCCCAGTGCGCGCTTGGAGGCACTAGGCGCAAAGCAGGGTGGTGTTGAAGTCAGGCAGCAGCAGCAGCAGCAGCAGCAGCAGGATGATGAGGAGGAGTGGGATGGGGAAATGGAACAGCAGCAACAGCAGCAGCAGCAGCAGGATCTGGATCAAACAAGGCAGCTGCAGGAACAGCACCACAGGCTATTGCGTGAGGCAGATGCGATGTTGCCATTGCTGGCCGCATCCACCACCGCGCGTGTGCTGGTGCTAGACATGCGCAGGCCCTCTCACGCACTGACCTCATGGCCCCATGGCTGTGAGACTGATCCGGAGCTGCCACCCTGCTACCTCACCTTCTCGCAGCTTCCCACGCCTGCTGCCTCTGCGCTCCTAACAGCTGACCAACACGTAAGACCAGGCAGCCAACAGGAATCAGGCTTTCAGTCGCTGGGGGGCTTGCATTGGCATATAAACGCGGGTGTTAGAGAATCACGTGGTACGGCGGGTGTGAAAGATTCACAAGGGGGGGTGCGCATGCTGGTGGTGTGGGGGAATCGTGGGGCGGGCCGAGTACGGAGCGCAGAGCTGCTGCTGTTGCCGCCGCCGATGCAGCTGAAACTGCAAGCTGAGGCTGCAAAGGAGGTGGGGGAGACGACAGCAGGGGAAAGGGGGGCCCTGTTGCACATACAGACAGACGTAGTGCAGGGTAGCAGCGGCTGGGGGAGCGGCAGTGGTGGCGACCAAGGTGCTTTAGGAGCACCCTTCGGAATGGCAGGGAGTGGGGTGGCAGGGTCCCAGGTGATGATGGGGGGCTCCAATAGGCCTGGCATGGTGCTCGAACAGCAGCAGCCGCAAGAGCAGGGGCAGCAGCAGCAACAGCAACATGGATGGCAACCTGCTTGCCTCAATCGGGTGCATATAGTAGGGGGTGGGCGGCCAAGGGAGCTGTGTGCACCCAGAGAGCTGTCGCGCCATCCAATGTAAGCCTGTGGATCTTCACGTACTGTCTGTGTGGGTGGGAGGGAGGTCTGGGTGTGTGCGTGTGCGCATGCATGCGTGTGGTGCGTGCGTGCGTGCATGCATACGTGCGTGCATGTGTGTGTGTGTGTGTGTGTGTGTGTGTGTGTGTGTGTGTGTGTGTGTGTGCGTGCATGTGTGTGTACACATGTGCATGTGTGCACAGGTGTGGCCTATACCCTCAACTCTGTGAGTGCATGCATGCGTGTGTGTATAGGTTAGCACAAGTAATTTGTAGGTAGATATGCTGCCTAATTGTTGAACTTGCAAGCCTTTCCTCTTTTCTCACACCCATCCTTGTCTACACTGATGCTCCCCAAAATGGAGCAAGTGCCAAGCCCCCCAATTGTGTTGGAAGGCATGCCCGCAAAAATGCACAGTTGATGGATTTTGCTTTCCCTCCTGTTTTCGGCCATGCTTGGGTGGACTTGAAGCCTCGGATGGATATGCTCTCCTCATATCATGAGCATCTGCATCCTCTCAATGGCATGGCTTCTGCGAGTTACAAGACAACACTTGCTGGTAAACATTGTCCAGACAGCATATTTATGCACACTGGGCCCGCACACAACTTACAACGGTTGTCAGTTCCCAGATTACCCGGGAACATGTTTCAATGGGATTTATTGGTCCAAATCAGTGCAATGTATTGGAATTACACAAGGCTGTGTTGGCCAAATCAGGAGCGTGATGATAGAAACCAGGAGCGTGATGTACTTAGGGGGGGTGTGATGCACATAGGGAGTGTGAGTACTTAGGGGGTGTGTGATGCACATAGGGAGTTTGAGTACTTGAGGGGTGTGTGATGCATGTAGGGAGTGTGAGTACTTGAGGGGTGTGTGATGCACATAGGGAGTGTGAGTACTTGAGGGGTGTGTGATGCACTTAGGGAGTGTGAGTACTTGAGGGGTGTGTGATGCACATAAGGAGTGTGAATACTTAGGGTATGTGTGTGTGCTGCACATAAGGAGCGTGAGGTGCGCAGGCTCTGCATGCGCTTGAAGCCCGTCCTCCTTTTTTTAGCTCTCTTTGTGAAGCCCCCCTTTTTGTGAAGCCTCCCTCTCTGTGAAGCCCCTCTGTGAGCATCCGTGCTAAGCATCTCTTTCTATGAAGCCCTCTCTGTGAAGTCCCTCTGTTTAGATGTGTGTAATCCCCCATTCCATTACTGTTATGCTTACACACGCTAGTACTTACACATACACGTACACACACATGTGCCTCAAACACACACACGCACGCGCGCGCGCACACACACACATACACACACACGCGCCTCACACAGGCGCATGAGCCTTGAGGTCCAGAGGGCGGTGCTGCACTCTGCTGGTGGAACTTCCGCAGGTGTGCATTTTTTTTAACGTTTCAGGTGCAAGGCATAAGTATTCTTTGTGCATTGAGGGGAAGGGAAACTGCACTTTGCTTGCAGAAAACTTCATGCATGCTTTGCAATAAGGCTGGTTCTCTGCATTTTTCTGTTAAGATGTGTGTGTGTGTGTGTGTGTGTGTGTGTGTGTGTGTGTGTGTGTGTGTGTGTGTGTGTGTGTGTGTGTGTGCACGCTCGCGCACTAGGACATGTTTCTGTCATTGAACTCCTGATGTGGAGCTTTAGCTTCATCCGCCTCATTGGCTTAAAAGCTTGTAGGCTACGTGCGGCAGGTTGCAGCCATAAATCAGGCAAACTGTGTGGAAGGTTACATGCAGCTGCTGCAAGCCAGTTCACATGTCGTAAAAAATGAAAAATAAACGAGAAGAATAATTCAAACTTCAAGTGGCTTTGGCACGGGCACCTGTGCTGCTGCAACTCTGTCCAATAGCGAAAGTACATGATGGACATGATGACCACTGCCATGAACAGTTTGCCCATCAAAAAGGCTTTGGGGACCATATTTTTAAGGTGGCTTTGGTGCGGGCAGCTGCGTAGCTGCAAGTGCGTTCAATGGCAAAAACACAATGACATGGTGGTCGCTGCCGTCAACAACCTGGCCATCAAAAAGACTTTTGGACCTGTCAATTGTTTTAGGTGGCTTTGGAGCCGGCAGCTGTGCGGCTGCAACTGCAGCCTCTGAAGCCCGATGCTGGGGCAACCAAGGGGATGTGGACCAAAGGCGGGCAGCGCTGACACGCGCGCATGTGCAGGCGGCTCGGCATGCGCCGGACCTACAGGTGCATGGGTTACAGATTTTCGTTTGAAAGGCAAGGGCTGTAGGTGTGAGGCTCTGCGTGCACCTCACCTGCAGGTGGGTGAGTATTAGCATAGCCAGTGTATGCAACTTCATACCCTCTGAAGCAACTTGGCGGCTCTGCCCTTTCTTGTTTCGCACTTTGGTGGGATGCAAGTGATCAGCAACTCTGTCCTGGGTACTCATGACCAGCTGCTGCATGGACGTGCTGTAGTTGAAGTTGTGTGGGTTTCAGTTCAGCTCTGATGGACACACGTGTGTGAGAGTGTGTGTGTGTGTAAGCAAGCGTGGTGTGCGCAGTCGCGCTGGCACCCCCTGATATTTTCTTAGCCTTTGGCCATCTTGGCTGAAAGATGACCATATTTTAGACAGGACACCTGAAGTTACCAGAAATGAGGGTTACAAAGTTTGATGTTCGCCCAAGCTGGCAAGAGCACCTTCGCAAGCGATTGGAGTTCCAGACACTGGTGACCCCCCCTCTGGACATTACCCACCCCCTCGCATTACAAGGTGCCAACAAAGCGTTAGAAAGGAATAGGTGGATATGCAGCTAGGGGAAGCATGCACAATTGAGCAAAGAGACGTTTTGGGACGTGGTTCACGCATAACATGCATGCGTGGAAGCATGCAAACAACATGTTGTACACTTGTTTTGTACGATAAAGCGCAAACAAATGCATGGTTGGGAACTGCAGACCAGCTTTGTACTTTTTTCATTTCTCGGTACAACGATGGAGGAGCAAACAAACGTGCATGGCTGGGAGCTGTATGCGATCTTTACACAATGAGAAGAGCAACAGAGTGGAATTTCGAAGGAATGACATATGGAGTGCAAGAGACCCGCTACGTCAATCCCACTGTGCATGAGGCAGGCTACCTGCACACATCCTGAGGGATCTTGACAGTGCTGCAGGACTGTAATAATTATGTAAAAGGAATGGCCACAATGGCCTTCCGTCACATCCTCTGGGCAATGCCTTTCCATGTTAAGTGTTTCAATACCTCACCCTGCTCCATGGGGTTCAGGCCTGCTCCCCCGAGGGACCTCCTTCACATGTCTGCGCAGATCTGACCTGTGAGGAGATTTGAAGGAGGCTCTTTATTTGCCATTGGTTTGAGGCCACAGACTTACACACACCCAAGCTATTGGAAGTTGTGGACTGCGTTCCACCTTTGCCTGCACCACAGGTTTGCGGACGCGTGGTGTTTGCTTTGATGTAGCTGTTTGTGCAATGAGCGGCCCTGGGGCCAAATTCTTCGAGGACCTCCTTCGCATGCTTGCGCAGATGTGATCTGTGAGGAGATGCGAAGGAGGTTCCCGGTGACCATTGGTCATACGCTGTAGGCCATGGGGCCTGCTGGCCAAAATGGTTTGGAGCAGGGTGAGATAGCAGGGTGCCACAAACGGGCGCCGCACCCACAAAGGCGAGGTGGCAAATTGCAAGAGAGACACAGGGGACAATTTGTCCAAAGGGTTTGGACAGGCGTGCAACAGGGTTTCTTGTTTTTACAGAGTAAAGGCCATCTGTCAAAACATATGACTGCCAGGTTGTGGGGTCAGGAGAAGGTGCACTATGCAGCTCTGCCACGAGACTGCAGTGGTACAGGAGAACAAGATGTTTTATGGGGAAAAAGAAATTTTATGGCACACTACCCTCACGTTGTGCTCTTTGCCGCTTTGATTACTGCTTGGCACTGGGGTGCGTTTTGTACCCCTACAGGCTTTCCCCTATCGATAGCCAGCAAGCATGTCTGCATATTTCTTTCTTTTGCTGCATCCGTGCAGCTTGCTTCTGCTCCTTCTCCTTCTCCTTTTCTCCTTTATGTACCCAGCTGCCAGCTCCATCACACACCTGTTTAGCACACCCCTCAAGCTCAGCAGCACCATCTCACACACTAAAGAAAATTGCAGCAGATCAGTGTATCCGATAATGTCAAGCATGCTTGAGATCCATGAAACAGAAAATAAGGGGAACCACAGGTATGAACTCCGATAATCATAATTGTTCTAGGCATATTGGGACTCCTCCTATAGGCCTGGAAATGCTCATTCTATTCTATCCCATGTCTTGCAGGGGCGCTGTTGACCTTCAATTCAACTCAATTGAACCTCTAGAGCCTGAGGTCTGATTGCTGCATACAGAAGCAAAAGGCCTCCAGTCAAATCGACTGACTGCTAGCCTGTTCATGAAAAAGAAGTTGTTCATGTTTAGCCATATCTTGTGATCATGGCAACCCCCCCTGTCCTCGCCTGCAGCAGGGCGGCAATTGTTGTACGAAGAAAACAAAAGGGCTACACAGCTGTCCCTGCCTACGGGGGCAGCTAAGCTGAAGCAAAAAGGCGCCTGGTGTTGTGGACCGATGCAAAAGGCTCCTGTCTTTCCATTCTCTCCAGGCCCTGCTCTCTTAACCTGTCCGCCTGTGGCCCTTCCCATCACTTCAATCGCCTGCGCCTCCACATGCTGTCCTATTGTTGTCATTGCTTCATCATCTGTGGCTCCACTTCTGGCTCGTGCTGCCACTGCTGTATCCTCCTGTGGCTTTTCCCACCGCTTCAATCGCCTGCCACTCCATGCGTCGTCCATCCACCACTGCTCTCTCTCCTGGAGCTCCACCTGTCTTTCTGACTGCACAGCTTCAACAACCTGCGCCCTCATACACCTCTTTTCCTCCACTTCCTGACCCTGCCCCAGCCCTGCTGCGCTCTTGTGTGCTCTCGTATGTGCTTGCAAGGCTTGGATCATCCTTGATTGTTGTGTGCCATCCTTACGCAGGGTCCACGCTGATCTTCTCTGTATCGTTCTAATTTCGCAGGGCGTGGCTTTCCTCCACACCACTTCATCTCCTCCACTGCTGCACCTCCTGCAGCTCCGCATGCCTTTCTTCCCTCTCACAGCTTCATCTCCTGCGCCTTCCCATGTCTGTTTCCCTCCAATTCCTGACCCAGCCTGACCCTGCTGCTTTCATGTGTTCTTGCAGGGCTTGGCTATCCTTCCCTTTCCTGTCACAGCGCCCCAGCAACATCAGCGCATGGACCCTTCGCCTCCTTCCACAAACACATCTTCAGTCCCTCCCCCGTGCGCTGGGCTGCTCCTGCGGTTGAGCCATGAAGGGGATGTCGCCCTCCAGCCCTTGGCACGAGGGCATGCAGCAGCAGGCACAGTATGTGCAACACAGCAGCAGCAGCAGCAGCAGCAGCAGCAGGAGCATGTGCAGCATGCGCAACATGACGAGCAAGCGTCACAGATCGGCAGCCTGGTGCCCCCCCCTGATTTCGGAGATGTGCACTACAAGCTCCTTGTGCGGTACCCCAACCTGGCTACCGCACATCGCCTCATCCTTGGGCGCAAGGTGTGTGTGTGTGTGTGTGTGTGTGTGTGTGTGTGTGCTGGGGGGGTAAGTAAGATACACATGTGCACTACAAGCTCCTTGTGCGGAACCCAAGCTTGGCTACCGTACAGTGCCTCATCCTAGGGTGTAAGGTGTACATGGGTGGAAAGGTGTAGGGCAGGTATATAAGACACACATGTGCACTACAAGTTCCTTGTGCAGAACCCCAGCCTGGTCACCACACATCACCTCATCCTAGGGCACCAGGTGTGTGTGGTCATGTATGCCTTATCCTGGGGGCCAAGGTGTGTGTGGTCATGTGTGCCTCATCCTGGGGTGCAAGGTGTGTGTACCCCTTGCGCGAAACCCCAGCCTGGCTACTGTACAGTACTCTACCTCTTCCTAGGGCGCAAGGGGTATGTGGGTGGGGAAGTGTGGGGCAGGCATGTAAGGTGCATTTGTGCACAGGACTCTTTTCCCCATGACAGTCGGCACCTGCAGCAATGGTGAACTTGGGTTGCTGATCACTCGCTGATAGGAGAAGGTGGAATTGCAAATAAGAGTGAGCAGCTTCGATTTCAGAACTTCATAACATGTCACACGCACGTGCGTGAAAGCGCGCACACGCACGCGCGCGCGTGCGCACACACGCACACACACACACACACACACACACACACACACACACACACACACACACACACACACACGCGCACGCACGCACGCACGCACGCACACACACACACACACACACACACACACACACACACACACACACACACACACACACACACACACACACACACACAAATACAAACACGCATTGCTCGCTTACTCATACTTGCTCACAGGCAATTGGCACTACCCCCATCCACCTGCCCATCCTCCACGCCCACTTTGCCTCCCTCCTGAGAGCCTCCACAACCACGCCCGCCCTAGCTTACCTCCCAGGTGCCACTGCTGCTCGCAGCTTCCTACCCTCCCCTTCTGCTGCCCAACCTTCCCCTGCAACAGCAGCAGCAGCAGCAGCTGCTGCTGCATCCACGCTGCCACTTTCACCAGCCAACGACATCGGGAACTTCAAAAGCATGTCCCATCCTCGGCCTCAGCCACCTCTGCGCCCTCGTGTGCTCCATGATTGGTGCTTGCCTGTCAGTCACAACAGCAGCAGCAGCATTGGTAGCAACAAAGGACAGTTGAGCGGCTTGGATGTGGCGGTGCCCTCCGCCTGGACGCTGGGCTGGCAGCTGCTCTCCACGGACACCCTCGCCGCCCCAACCCTGCCCCCTGAGCACCACGTGCTGACATCTGCACATGCACATACACCTGTATTGCCTGCTGATGCTGCGTCAGCTGTACACCAATTGCGCACAGCCCTGGGGCAGCTGTTGCAGGGAATGGCTGCACCACTCACAGCAGCAGATGCGTCGGCCAGGGTCCAGCAAGCTGTGCAGCAGCAGCAGCAGCAGCAGTCTGCAGGACCTGCATTGCTGCTGGGGGTGCATGATGAAAGGATCCCAATGAAAAAGAAGGTGTGGCATTCGCTCTGCTTTTGCTTCCGCATGCATAGCTTGATTAAGGTTGAGCCCCGTAAGCTGTGTGTGTGTATGCGTGCGTGCGTGTGCGCGCGCGCATGTGAAGGTGATGCTCTGCAGATTCTCTTCAATGGTTCAAAGGCAACTTCGAGCATCTATGGAGGTTAAGTAGAGAAATGGCGAGATGCGGACCCGATTGAATGCCTCCCTGTGCTCACCTTGCTTGCCCAGGTGTTTGTGGCGAACATCGAGGCCCCCCTGCACGCTGCCGTGGCCCCTGCTGCCGCTAAGGTGCAGCAGCGACAGGCAGAACAAAAGCATGAGAGAGAGCAAGAGCAAGGTCAAGGTCAGCAGCAGGGGGAGCAGGAGCAGGAGCAGGAGCAGCAGCAAGAGCAGGGGGAGGGACAGCAAAGTCAGCTGGGTCACAAGCAACAAAGGGTTGCGGGCAGCGGCAGCCTGGCTGCTGCTCTTGGTGCCTCGCAGGTTGTAAGATGCCAGGGCGAACCATCACCCGAACTGCTGCACTTGCAGAACACGCTGGCAGAGCTGGAGGGTCTAGCACTGCAGGCTGGGGGCAACATAGGGAGCGGGTCTCAGCGAACAGAACATGGCAGCCAGCGGGGGGATAGGAGGGGAGGAGAGGGGGGAAGTGCACAGAGGGTGCGTGCAGGGAACCACATAGATGCTGCCGTGCATGATGGTGATGATGGCGGTGATGATGGTGGGGTTGGCGGCGATGTCATCATGGAGACGCAGGCCGCGCCCCCCCTCGATGTACTCCCTACAGGACCGTCGCATCCCCGCTTTGCATCCCCACCCCTCCTGCTGCGCGCCTGCACCATACCCATGCGCTGCGTGCAACACTGTGCTGCCGTAGACGCAGCAGCAGCAGCAGCAGCAGCAGCAGCACCTGCAGCATTTGGAGCAAAGCCGCCAGCACAGAGTAGAGCAGCGCAGACCCTTGGAGGGACGCATGAGGGGCTCCATGCTTCAGCATCACAGCCGTACCACGGTCTGCCATTGGGACACGGGGGCAGCCAGGATGTAGGGCTGGGCAGCCAAGAGGACAGGCTTGGCACAGATGACCTACTCCTGGCCACTCAGCAATCACAGGGAGGAGGAGGAGGAGGAGGCGGCGACGGTGCAGGCTTATTTACAGGTACTGGTGGTGGTGGTGGTGGTGGTGCTAATCCGCGCGTGGGGACCTCACAGTTTGGTCAAGACCAGGGGCCGGGCTGCTCCCTACCTCAAGCTCAGCCTCCCCGTTTCCAGGCCACAGCAGCAGCACTGCACGGAGCGGGGCTGGTGGCGCTGCGGCCTGAGCACATCCGCCCGCCTGCGCTGCCTCCGAGGGGCGCACCACGCAAGCAGCGCACGTCCATACCCAGTGTGTCAGCTCAGCAGGGGCAGCAAGGCCGGGACTCTGGCATGGAGAGAGGTGATGGTAATGATGACGGCCTGGGCAGGGAGGGCGGGAGCGCGCAGGGCAGGGGTGCAGATGCAATCGTGCACCTGAGCCCTGAGGCATTGGATGCTTACCTGTCCATGGTGGATGACTGGCCGGATCCAGACCCGTGCTTTGGCAGCGCGGCGGACGCGCAGAGCCTGTTCAAGGTGCGCTCCCGGCACTCCCCTGCGCAGCCCCTGCAGCCGCAAGCTGCGCCCCTGGCCCAGCGGCAGCAGCAGCAGCAGCAGCCAATCAGGCCAAATGTGGCTGTGCCTGCAGCAGCCGCAGCTAATACCTCCACCCCTGCAATGACCACTGCAGCCAGAGCTACCGCCCCACGCACAGCCCCAGGTGCTTCAGAGCACAGGTTTGGCAGGGGACAACCGCACCACCACCACAAGTTCGACCAGCAGCACCGACACCTGCAGGACAGCAGGGCCCGTGGCTCACTGCCGAGCCCTGCTGCTATGAGAGGCTCTGCCGCAAGAGGCAGCCTGACATTTGGCGGGGATGGTGGTGCGGGAGGTGCTTTGGGGAACACAGATGTGGGCGGCCCATCCTCACAAGCCCGCCGGAAGAGCGTGACCTTCGACCTCTCACAGCCCCAGCCCGCCTTTCCCCACTCTCAGCTCTCCCCCGGCAGGTTGTGGCCACTGCCTGACACGATGGGCACACAAGCCTGGGATGGTGGAGTCCTGGGTGCATGGGATGAGGCCGAAGCTGGGGTAGAGCATCCCAGCCAGACAGTGCCATTCTTCAGCAGCCAGCAGTCCGTGCTGCAGCTGCCAGGGCAGCGGCAGCAGCAACAACAGGAGGGTTTTGAGCACCAGCCTGTGCAGCAGCTGCAGCAGCAGCAGCAGCAGCAGCAGCAGCCCCATCGGCTGTTGGCCTCTGGCAGTGCGCCAGCTGCGCCTGCCAGTGTTGGTGCAGCACCAGGTGCCATACCTCAGGCACCGGCATCACAGCAGCAGCAGCAGCAGCAGCAGCAGCAGCAAAGGAAACCTGCTGTCCAGCGCAAGCGCAAGCTTGGGGGCTCCAGGGCATCGGCTGGCTACAGCGAGGGCTTTTGAGATGGGACTCTCATGCACAACCGCTGCTTTGCTCTCCTGCTCTCATGCAAAGAAATGGGACCTGACCTGACAAAGACTCAATGCCTCAGGCTGTATGCCTGATGACAGCGACACTATAGACAATTTGACCCTCGAATGACTTGCCATCGCACTGATGAGTAGTTGCTGCAGCAACAGTATTTTCTGTTTCCATTCAACAAAATGCCTTGCAATCGTTGGATGGAATCCATGTTTGCTTTAAAACAGAGAATAAAGGATACGCTGCCTTATGAATGGGTTGTGAGCTTGAAAACTCCTAAGAAATATGGGGAAACAGGGATAAGGGTTGTATGCATTGAGGGGAAAGGGGAGTACGTAGATGTCCATGCTTGCTAACCAGCTTGCATAATGTAAGACCAAACAGTCAGCACCAACACTATCAATGAGATCCACCAGCAAGAAACATTTTAGCTAGGAGCAGCAACCAAATTATGCAGCTCTATGCATTTAAGTGTGCACCTCGCCCTCCTCCACATCTCCTTTTACCTCCTCCAACTTTTCATTTCCTCTTTCAGCGCAGTGAAAAAAGATAATGCATAACATTATCATTATATCATTATGTTGCATGCTTGGTAGGGATAATAGTTCTGGACACCGTTTTGCAAGCGGATTTGAGATTACAATCAAAGGATGACAAGTGCTGGACAGCACAGCTTATTCAAGCCTTCCAAGGTTTGCGCGATTCTGAATTTTTGAGCAAGCTGTGAGATCAAGAGGTGCTACTTCCATTCATGATTTTACTGCTGACTTGAGGTACAGGTTGCGAGGAGAGAAGCTGAGTCGGTGGATCCCAGAGAAAACAGCAATGAGCATTACCTGTCAAACTTGGTTTGCTAATCCTTTTGCACGCAACACTCGTCTCTATATAGCCCAAACTTGGTACCTTTTTTCCATAATTTGCCTATGCAAGTCGTGTGTAATCTGAGCAGGTGTCGTGCTTATATCATGTCATGTAGATTTTACTGTTGTTTTGGCAGTTAGTTGGGAGGTAGATGGCCTCTCAACTTGGTTCGTGTGACTGGCGTGCCGGAGTAGTTCGAGCTGCCAGACCCGCATATTATGCAGAACGTGATCTGCGCATGTCACCGGTCCTGCTTTCGTGCTTGTACTTCCAAAGTTGGCTGTTTGGCAGGATTGAAACTTCTGTGTGTGACAGGTGTTGTAGCAAACAACTCAAGATGAAGCGCATGTTCCTTTTCTATGCTCCAAAAAGGTTACATTGGGATTTGACCTTCAGCCAGGTAGTTTGGCTGCTGGGCGTCCAGCAGTCGACTGTGCCAGCCACACACAAAAATGCCCATGGCTTTGAAAATAAAGCAATGTGTCTTCTACTATGCTTAGTAAGCGTTTCAGGAAGAAATGAAAGTCACAGAACTAGCTTGAGTAGTGAAAAGCGCCTGACTCGTCCAAAAAAGTTGTGTGATTGGAGGGGAAGTGATCGATGTAGGGAGAGTTTCCTCTGCCTACATAGTTTTTTCTTTTTCCTTTTCTTTTCCTGACAGGAAACGAAAGGGTTACATAGCTGTACCTGCCTATGTGAGGAGCTTAGCTGAAATGAAAAAGTGCCTGTAACCAAAACAGTCCGAGCTGGAGAACAGGAGCAAAACATCATGCTGTCAGTCAGTCGCAGCATTTCAGGCACGCTGACACGAACTTGGCTTATCCTGGGACATCAGCCTGGTTCATGAAATCCCTAGACGTAATGCACTGCTTTTGGGTGCAGAACTACACGGGTGCTGGAACTGAGTGTGCAGGTTTGTTAAATCCTGAGAAGGTGCACTTCGTTTTGAACAGTGTGCCAATCACACTTGTCGCAGGTTCTAAGCTCGTACGGGCACCAACTGTTTTTCCATGATGCCGTTGGGTTTCCACTAGAAGGTCAAGACTGACTTATTTGTTGTCTTATTAACCCAACTGCTTCTCTGGTGATTCTTCAATGGAGCCACCTTTTTTACAACAAGCCAGTGTCCAGGATGTTTCTGATTTCCTCTTGCAACACAACAACAAGCTTTTCTTGTTTGTTTCTGAGCTTATGGACATTATGTTGACTGGCGAGGACCAGTCACAGGCCCATCAGCCGAACAGTCTGGCTGAAGGTCCCCCCATGTAAATCTACATCTTATTAACCCAGACAGACGACCTACTTCCCCCTCACAGGAAGTACAAGGGTTACAAGGGGAAAAAAGGCCTCAGTCAAGACGTTTGACTGCTAGCCTGTTCATAAATACACATGAGGTCATGAAGAAAAAAAGGAAGCTTGTTGTTATCCTGGTTTAGAAAATATTGATATCCTGGGAATTCACATGGTGAATGGTGCCTAGACAGGACATCCTGTGGGAGATGTGGAGGTGTAGGAAATAAAGTTGTGCTCAAAAAGTGAGGCATACTTTTGACGGAGAGAGCAGACCTGGGGATTGGAGCATCTGAACAACACATGTTTTTCATCTTGTATGTCATCAGAATCACATATATCACAGACCGGAGAAGCACTATTGGACCAAGTAGCCCGTTAAACTCGGAGAGCGTGTACCTGCAGCCTGAATCTGGCAGTGTCGCGAAGGACATGATGGGGAAGATCCAAGTACATGTATTTAGGCATTGTACAAGGTGGGTAAATGGCATGTGCATTTCTGACAGGGAGAGCGCATCATTGATGGTAAGTCAGCCGCTTACTGTTGCTTACTCTTGGATCAGGGGCTGTGAATTGTTCCCAATAGCCCAGGTGTCTAGATCTCAGGTCCACCACAAATTGACTGAGGTTCACAGGGTCACAAGCCATAATTTGACGTTTCATCAGATCCGAGTGAGCCAAACCATCCAGCGCAGATAAGAGGTGGGACGTCCAACAAGAATCAGTCATGGAGCTAAGGCTGATGTCAGCATGGAGAACCTTTTTGAGGAGGAGACTGTTGCACTTAGTAAGCGAGTTGTAGAAGCGCATAGTGGCACGAAACCAGTTGAACTGAAAAGGTTCAATGCCACATCCTCGTAAAATGCTCCAAGATGGTGTTGTGGATTTCACTCCAAGAAGATTTCGCAAAACGTTCAGGATCCACTTCTGCAACAGGTTGTCCATTTCTGCTCCCTGCCGTAAATAAGGAGTGGCCCAAACCTGGCTAGCATACATTCCTGCTGGGATTGCATACGTTTTCAAGAGCCAGATGAGCGCATGCAGCCGATTTGTAAGGTTGTGGTCGTGAGCAAAGATTTTGACACGATAAGTCCCCCCCATGCATGGTTTTAGAGCAGCCTCAGCAGCAGTGGAAAGGTTAAGACGTTTGTCACAGGCCATACCCAGATATTTAAAAGAATCAGTGTAGGGCAGGTATTCACCATCAAACAACAGTTGGGGAAGAGTGTCAGCTCTGGAATTGAAGCAGACGACCTCAGACTTTTTTGTGTTGACCGTCAGGCATTTTCTGGTTGCATAATCCTGCAACTTGTTTAACATGGCTTGCATGTGGGTGTGGTTGTTTGCAGTCAAAGCGAGGTCATCTGCATAAAGCATATGAGAAACATGAAAATTTGGTAAGCCTGTCACCGCGCCTGTTTCCCCATTTGTGATGCAGCCAATGTCATTAACGTAGATTGAGAATAGGAGTGGTGACAGTGGGCACCCTTGTTTAACTCCATGCGTTGGCCGGACACTTGCCCGTTTATCTCCGTCAATAAGGATGTATTTGTCATCTCGGTAGAGGTCTTTAATGATGGAGAGAAGCTGGCTGGGCATCTGGCATTTGTGCAAGTGTTCCCACAATCTGTCTCTGGGTATTGAGTCATATGCCTGTTTGAAATCAATAAAGGTGGCATATAAACGTGGGGAGCCTTGAGGTTGAAGTATCTGAGCTGCATGCTTCAGGTGCCTCAAAATAAAAAGTGGCTGTAAGGTGTTGCGGCCTGGAAAAAAGCCAAATTGACTGTCAGGAATAATGTTGTATTTTGCACACCAGTCTTGAACCATGGAGCGGAGGACATTTGTGTACAGGCGGTATAGTGTGTTACTGACTGCAAGCATCCGGTAGTTTGAAGGATGTGTCACAGCGCTCTTTTTGAATATTGGAGCAAGTTTGGCAGCTTTCCATGATGAGGGGATGCGAGCAGTTTTGAGCATAAGCGTGAAGAGTTTTGAAATGTATGGAGCCAGCAAATTGTGATGTTCAAGACCCCTGCCATGACGTCTAGGGACAAGTTTGCATGTTTTATGAAAGAAGGTAGGACTGTGTCAAAGCCAGGTGAAGAGGAACTGCTCATGTTGGAAATGTGCTTAGAGACAAGGGAGGTTAGCTCAGCTTCCCCAGGCAGATTGAAAGGTTGCGGGCCTGTGCCCCCTAATGCTTCATCATGCAAGCCATGAGTGTCATTGTTGGAAGGAGAAGGATGGTTAAATAGGTTGTTGATATGTTCCTGCCAGGCCTGCTCAGAAATAGGAGTGGTATGGGAGCTCACAGGCTTCTTCAGAAGTTTGTGTACAGCCGGATCTTTTTGGAATAACTTGCGCATGAAATCTACAGCTTGAGTGCGGGTATATCGTCGCTTAGCACGCTGCAGAACAGCTCTGTACTCTCTGTGTAGTTGCTCACAAGCGTGCCTGGCTTGCCCAGTCTTCAATGCAATTGAAAAGGCCTTCTTTCTGGCTGCACACACACTCAGACTTTTTTTACCTCACAGGAAGTACTGCGCATCATGAGAGGTAACTGGCCAATCCCTCAAGGGTTACAACTGGCCAATCAGCCCAACATTCTGGCTGCCAGCCAGTGGGTTCTCCCATTGTACCCTGTCCTCATTCTGAGAGACAATGAAGAGGTGAGAAGCAGCACAATGCCAATCAGGCAACTTCTCAGGACTTCACAAACCTGAACACTTAGTTCCAGCACCCATTTTAGTTCTGCACCCCCAAGTAATGCATTGTGTCTAAAAGATTTCATGAACCAGGCCGAGGACAACTAATACTGGCTATGTAGCCCTTCCGGCCTTTCCCCTAATACTGGCTAGTAGCCAAGTTCGGGTCAGCGTGTCTGAGATGCTGTGACTAACTGACATGTTTTGTCATTGTCCTTCACCTTGTACTGGTTTGGTTTCAGGCACTGTTTTCATTTCAGCTAAGCTGCCCATGTAGGCAGGTACAGCTATGCAACCCTATCCTATCCTATCCTTTCCAGGAAGCCTGAGGGTTTTGGTGGAGTCTAGCTTTACAGGCGAAAAACAAGCGTGATTACAAAGGACCTAAAGAAAGGCCATGAGAGAAACAGGGTCCTGAAACCATACATGGTACAAGGGATAGATGACGATGATAGATGACTTCAAATGGGGTGCCGTTATATTTTCTTCTCAATTATGTGTGTGTCCACAGAGCATGCTCCATCGTCCTTTCAGACAAGGGCCCCTGACAGAGCTTAAGGTGTACACCAGCAATTTAGGGTGGTGCCCCTTGCAAAGCCAAACCTCAGGAACAGAGCTAGAGTACACTTGATCGATTCAACTCAGATTTCCAAGGGTTGCAAGTGCCACAGCGCATTTCTGCGCTGCCAGCGAAAAGCAATACTGTGCTGTCCAAGGGCCAAAGGGGAGAGAAGCTCAAGCTCAGACGAGGGAGGGCTCATAGTGGCTGGGGGCCTGCAGGCCCAGCAGGCTGAACAATGTGGCCGTTACGTTGGCCAAACCAGCCTTGGGCAAGTCATCCCTGTGTGGACAGATGAGAGGCACACAAATAAAGTGGGTTTGTTAGCCTGCAAATGGCAAAGAGAGGAAGGCCCAGCAGGCTGAACAATGTGGCAGTGATGTTGGCCAGGCCGGCTGAAGGCAAAAGGCATCCCTGCATGGAAAGATGGGAGGTGCACAAATCAAGTGGGTATGCAAGCCTGGGGCGGCAAGTAAAGAAGGGTCGTGCCAGCCAGCCAGCCAGCCAGCCAGCCAGCCAGCAAGTCAGCCCACATTCGCCTCATGCATGAGCCGATAAAACTGAGGTGTCCCCGAACCAAAAACTGAGGTGTTGGTTGAGCTGGGCTGAGCAGCCTTCTACCTGCAGTAGTCTCTAGCAGCCATACTCCACCCCTTCCTCAAGTTACACAGGCCCTAGACCAGCGTAGTTGCACACGCATAGCACAAGATAGCATGGTTACACGCCATTATGAAATCCCAACAGGCAAGCAATAGAACTCAGGATAGACAGGATTGGGTGCGCGCATGCATTCTCATGCATGAGAACACAAGGTTCACAAGGTTCTGCCTTTAACAAAGCCAGTAAGCCAGAAGGCCACAGTCAATGCATGCTCATCAGCATACAGGCACGGCAGAGGAGGGAAGTCGGATGCAAAATGCTCATCAGAGTGCAGGCATGACACAGGAGGGAAGCTGGATGCAAAATGCTCATCAGCGTGCAGGCATGACACAGGAGGGAAGTTGAATGCATGCTCATCAGCGTGCTGGCATGACACAGGAGGGAAGTCGAGAGAGACCAGGAGCACACGTGCAGGCCGCTGGCACATCCACCCCCCAAAAGCATGCAAGCACAGAGCGTCAGGTGCCCTGGCTGCACGGGCAATGCGCGCACCTGAAGGTGACTGAGTCTGGTAGGCCCTTGCCGCCCACAAACACAGGCACAGGTGCCAAGGTGTGGCTGGTCAGAGGCAGGGGTGCGCCGTTCTCGCCCATCTGTGTGCATGTGCAGGCGTGCAGGCAGTGCGTGAGTGTTGCTGGCCCTTGCCGCCGTCAAATGCAGGCACAAGGGCCAAGGTTTGGCTGGTCAGAGGCAGAGGTGCACCCGCCTCACCCATCTGTGTGCACGCGTGCAGGCGTGCATGCAAGCGTTGCCGGCGCTAGCTCATGTGCTTCTGAGAGTCAGGCAGGCTATGGTGTGTGTGTTCTTTGTGTGAACATGCATGAGTGCTTGAGCAAGATGGAACAAGAAAAAAAAGGGCAGTATTAGATCAAGTGAGCGCAGGCAGACGGTAGCTAGTAAGGGCTTTGTTGATAGGCATTGACTTTTTGTCCTCGCAGTTTGTACCTGCCTGCATACAAACTCATGTCTGTGCCATGTTGTTAGCATGTGCTTATGAGGTAGTTGTGGTCTCGATCTCAGTGAGTGCTCCAACAAACCTTTTTCTTACCCATGAACAGTGTCCAAGTAGAAGGTTTGTCACAAAATGAATAATGCACGCTAAGGTATCCCTCCATCCCACTCCCCCATTGCGTACACGCACCAGGAGCTTGCCATTGTCGCGCTGCACCATGTTGTCCTAGTGTTGGCCAAATCCGTACAAATAAGCCGTGTATATCAGCTTCTTGGCAGAAAGAATGCAATACACATATTCTATATATAAATGGAACGTGCATATACCTTTACATGTGTATGGAATTGGTCAACTCTATGTTGTCCGCGTGTCCTCCCAGATTGGCCTTACTGCCCGCATTGCCTCTCACCCTTGCCCCCGCTTCCCCCCTCGCACACACGCACGCACCAGGGGCTTGCCCTTCTTGTCGCGCTGCACCATGTCGTCTGCGTTGCCATGGTCTGCAGTCACTAGGTAGCGTGCGTTGACCTCGTCAGCCACGGCTAGCAGCTCTCCCAGGCACTGGTCCACAGTCTGGACGGCGCGCACGGTGGCATTCAGGTCACCTGCACATCGATTGAGAGCAATTGATGTTTTTATAAGACAAAATCGTCAGCCATGGCCAGCTCCTCTTTCAAGCGCTGGTCCACAGTCTGGACGGCACGCACGGTCGCATTCAGGTCACCTGCACCTTTTTATGTAATACCAGATTGCATTTGCGTTTCAGAACAAACAGTGCTTGAGAGTTACACCATCTACCGCAGCAACCTGCCACGGCCTCCCCCAGGCAGAAGTCCTCCGTCTGGACCGTGCACACAGCGGCATTCAAGTCACCTGCACCTCAAGTTTTAAAACAAAAAAAGGGTGCAAAAGGATCGAACACTCTGCCATGGCCAGCCAATTCCCCTGGCCAGCCAATTTCCCTTATGAGATTGATAGGTACCTATGAATGTTGTGCTACCCTAGGCTGCTGAGACAGGTAAGGCTTAATGCGTCACCTTGTTTGCAGCATTCTACCCTTGCACTGGTCCACGATCTGAACAGCGCACACAGTGATGCCCTTTAGGTCACCTGCAAGTTCTTTGGCACAACAGCATACCCTCTACGGCCAAAATTCCGTTACTACCGTTCCTGCTGTGCGGTAGCATTCAGGTCACCTACCTTCCCATATTCTGGCACAGGAGCATGCTCTTTACTATAGCCTTCTGCAGAAGATCCCACACTAGTGCAAAAATGACAGCAGGCAGTGGCAGCAGGCAGGATGTGCAGTCAACAGCTGTTTTGAGAGTGCGAGTGCCACAGAGCCAAGAGGCTGCTCATATTAAATTTGAATCCTCACGAGCAAGCATGCCAGCGTGTGCAGCAGAGCAACTGCAGAAGACTGGCAGTTGTGCAGAGCAGTTTCAGTGTTTGCTGTCTACGATCATGACGCACCAGAGGTTGCCTACTTGAGGGGGCCATCTGCATGTGGGCACACATGCGTGTGCTGCCCCAGTTGTTGCGCATCAGCATGCCAAGTCAGACATATGATTGGCCACACAGGCGTGTCGAGCACGTGCATGTGTGGCCTTGTGTGGGAGGGTAACGGGCTTGGAGTAACGGGCTTGGAGGAGGTGTGGGCGATGTTTGTATGTTAGTTAGCACCCATCCACAAGTGCTAACTATGGCACAATTTACACGCAAACTCCGGCCGCATTTCCACCTCCAAGCCCCTTACTTCCCAAACAGACATGCACATATGCACTCGACACACTTGTGTGGCCAACTTCATTTGGCTTGGGAAATCTGATGCGCACCTACTAGCAGCACACGTATGTGTACATGTGGACGCATGCACATGCCTCTTTACCTCCAAATTAGACATCGTTGGCCACACAGGTGTGTTGAGCTGCAACCTGTATGGCCAACCACATCTGGCTTGGGAAAGCTGATGCGCACCAACTGGCAGCACACGTATGTGTACATGTGGTCGCCTGCACATGCCTCTTTACCTCCACTGGTGTCAACTCTTATTGTTGGCCACACAGGTGTGTTGAGCTGCGACCTGTGTGGCCAACCATGTTAGGCTCGGGAAAGCTGATGCGCACCAACTGGCAGAACATGTATGTGTACGCATGGTCGCATGCACATGCTTCTTTACTTTTACTGGTGTCAGCCCATTCCCACACACCTGTGTGGCCGACCATGTCTGGGTTGGCGTAGTTGATGCGCACCATCTGGTAGCGCCCCGACTTGAGGGCCACTATGCCAGCGTCAGTGATCTCGCGAGCCTTCATGTCTGGCTTCTCATTGAACACAATCTTGTCACTGGGGATCTGTGCGCGCCATACACGGAAGGGGGAGTGCAAGAGAAGTCTCATGAGCGTGCATGTCTGGCTTTTTGATGGGCACCACCTCATTACATGTAACAAGATTTAAGGTCTGAGTGCAAACCCAACTGTGAAATAGATTGGCTGGTGTGTAACACTCATGTCTCCTGCTTTGCGTACAGTATCCAGGAGGTGTGCATGGTAATTCACAACAATGCCTTGCTTTTGAACCAACCATCTGGGAGAGCATGTTGAGCCTCTTAAGATCTAGAGCGCACACCGTTTCTTTGCCATAGAAGAGCGCTTTGCATTCCAGCTTGTGGGTGAGCGCACCTCCAAGTAGGTCTCCAGGTTGCTGTCGAAGTAGCCTGAGCGGTTGCCGTTCCAGAAGAAGGTGACGTGTCCAAACTTTTGGGTCTCAGAGCAGGCAAAAGTGCTCAGGCCGTTCTTGACCAGGTACTCTCCACTGACCTGTAGGAGGCGCAAGACAGAGCGAGGACACTCAGGACTTTGTTTTTTGCTGATTCACGATCATTGTGGTCAATAAGCATGCAAGCATTTTGCGGAGTTCCCTCAACAAGAGCTTATTCAGAAACCAGTGCATTTGCGCTGAAATCGGGGGCATGGGAGGACGACCCTCTTCGCAAACTGTGTGGATTTGAATTGTACTTTCAAATCTCTGCCAAAGGTGTCTCAGCTCTTGGGCTTCCACTTAAGCCTGCTTGTGAGCTAGTTTACATCGACATAGAGGGCATGGGCAGCAACAAGCACATCCAGGCTATCGGCACCAGCTTCAACAAAGAGTCTTGACGTGTCAATGGGCAAGTTAGCAACAACAACAACAACAACAACAACAACAACAACAACAACAACAACGAATTCTAGCCATGTACCGAGGCAAGTGAGCAATGCAAGCGATGATGCACACCACGCGCTGCTGCTCCCATTTCTGCACCTGTTGCCACGATGGGCAAGCAGCACACCAAGTGCTGGGCCACACCTGACCTGCAAGCCCTTTTGAGCTAATGTCAGCCTTGTCCACCTGCAAGGCCTTTTGAACTACTGTCAGCCTTGTCCACCTGCAAGCCCTTTTGAACTACTGTCAGCCTTGTCCACCTGCAAGGCCTTTTGAAGTACTGTCAGCCTTGTCCACCTGCAAGGCCTTTTGAAGTACTGTCAGCCTTGTCCACCTGCAAGCCCTTTTGAACTACTGTCAGCCTTGTCCACCTGCAAGCCCTTTTGAACTACTGTCAGCCTTGTTCTCACCTACAGATGACTCGCGCGATGCCAACACACAAAGAAAACAGGAGCAGAATAATGGCAGAAGGTGAGCTCAGGCGAGTATGCAAAAGAGCCTGCCACTGCAAGCAACCCTTCACACTCTCCCATCTGGACGGTGTCCTGTTAAACACAACTGTATGGAAAGCTACATCCATAGCCACCTTAGTCATGTCCTCCCTCATGGAGCACTTGGTCCTGCCGACAGCCCACACACTCGCTGCAGCCCCTCCAACTGGGGGACGCACCCAGAACTTCACTATGAACACACCAGCCTGCGCACCTTCTTGATCTCTGGGGGAGGCACCAGGAAGTTCTTAGGCAGCCCCAAGTCGCCATCATATTGCATCATGCCGGCAAACTTCAAGTTCTGCAACACATGAGCGTCCAGCAAAAGGATAGATGCATTTGAGGTGTGTGGACAAGGGGTTCTGGTCCTTTTTTGGCGGGAGCCTGCCGGGCATGATAAAGCCTGTCAATGCCTTACAATGAACGTAAGCTGAAGTGCATAACACAGGTCTAGTTTTCTCTTTCGCACATGGCTTAACAGCTCAATCCAGGGACTGGCAACGGCAACCTAGTCTGTGAAGTCAATGTCAGCGCTCCTTCGTGTTGCAACTGCATTACAAACAGCATCTGAGGCAACAAGAAGTTGGAAAGAAGAGGCCAAGGCCATGGCAGGGCGTCCACAGCTCTCGACAGCCGCCTACTTTCATTGCAGTCGAAACTTTGCCGCATCGTCCGTCATTTGAAACAATAGTTGCATCCCTGCCACTCCTGAGGACAGAAAATCCAATGGGCCATCGGGCCTACAAAAGTGGCTGGCGTGCATGTGAGCGGTGGTGCATGCGGCTGATGATGCATGTGGCTGGTGTGGCTGCTTTTGTGCATGTATATCGGGGGGAGGGACAGAAACTGCATCTTCTAAACCCTTGAAACATGCCTCCTGCTGTCCCCCCCACAACAGCAGCAGCGCCAATCAAAATCAAAGGCCTGACTGCCAACAGGCAAGGTACCCACCTCAGGCACGCGCTCCCGGTCAAAGATATTGAAGTCTTTGTACTCCAGGGCCTTGGAAATGGACACCATGCGGTCGGCGCGGAAGTTCCACAGCACAACTGCAATGGAATGGGACGCATGCGATAGATGGATGCCATGCAATTAGCGCAAATGTTCCACAGCAATACTGCAACAAAAAGGATGCAACGCGGGTAGCAAGCGATTTCCGCAGGAGATTACAACGAAATGGAAAGAAAGCGATAGACGGACACCATGCAACCAGTGTGGGAGTATGATATGGCTGCCATGCGGTCAGCGTGAGGTTTCACAGCATCATTGCATTGCGATGGACACCATGCAAATAACATGGAAGTTCTGCAGCATGGCAACAATGAAATGGATATCATGCAGGCAGCATGGAAGTTCCTCAGCCCAACTGCAGTGAAGTGGAAAATGGATGCAATGAAATGATGCGGTCAGCGAAGCTTCACAGTATTAATGCAGGCAAGCAAAGACAGGAGGCACCCCGGGATGCCCAACGAGGCTCTCTTAAAAGTCAGCCGTCTGGGAAGTCAGCAGGAAACCAGCGTAGCATGTGAAGACGAATGATTGTCAAGCCTGGCGCTGCGACACGGAAGGATATGAGGCACACAAAGTGGCATGGCTCGCTGCATTCAGGTTCATGCTGAATGTGCCCAATACAGCGAAGAAGAGGAGCCAAGCGCACCAGCATCATTATCTTGCACAGGTCCCACAGGCTTGCCCTCCGCATCCACGATCACAAAGGGTGCCAGGTTCTGGTCTGACACCTTTTTCTCTTCAGGTCCCTGCGTTTATGCGCACATGTATGTGTGTGTGTGTGTGTGTGTTCGTGTGTGTGTGTGTGTTCGTGCGTGCGTGTGTGTTTGTGTGTGTGTGTGTGTGTGCTTGTGTGTGCACGCGAGCGCGCATGCACTTGTGCTCTCATGTGCTGTCAAGCAAATGTTCGCAGCTGCAGCTGCTGGCATGGCTGAAAAGTCGCACCACAGCCCACCTGCTTGCCAGCACTTGGTGTATGTGCGTGTGTGTGTGTGCGTGCGGTTCTTTGTGTGAACCAAACACCAGAAGCTGGCACACATGAGTGGCTACGACAAGACTTGATCTCATGGCACATTTGATTTGATGTGGTTGACCACACAGTCAACCATGCTCCACCTCCATCACCGGACCTTGATCTTTTGGGAGATGCTCAACAAAAAAATAATACAGTAATAAATGGATGCCACCTTACAAAACGACAGCGAACCATTTCACAAGGGCACTGGAGTAATTCTTTCTAGAGTACCACCGCTGTGCTCTCGGTAGCAGGGCATCCAAAAGAGAGTCTTGGGCCTGGGAGTCAAAACTTGAGCTCCTGTGTCACTGCAGGGCACGTCGCCCCCTTGACCACCTGGTGGGGAGCCTGAGCTGCTGACAGACATATGACAGTCTTCAAAAGCATCACACATCAAACACCCTATTGTAGCCCACAGGAAGTCAGGTAGGCTGCCAGACGGGTACAGTGCAGTTGCTGCTGGATGCTACAGGCCTACCCGGAGGGTCTTGACAGCAGTGACAGCATCAGTGAATTGGTTGGGCGCCTTGCCCAACACATGCGCTTGCCAGCCGCGCTTCACGATGTCCCAGTCTGCCTGCAAGAGTCAAATGTGCGCAGGAAGGATGTCTGATGGAGGAGCCCAGGCCAAACAACCTCTCGCAAACACCTGATTTTGGTGACAACAATTACTTGCATGTATCCAGCCATGCACATAGTCCTTCGTGAGGGCGTAGGACTGTGTGTTTGCATGTACCGAGAAAAGGACAAATCAACAAAGATGCGCTGAATGTTTCACAATTTGGACGAGTGTTGCAGATATCAAAGCAGCATATACAAACTGATGAACACGGAATTCTCATGGAGGGCAGTGGAAGTGTCGCGCGCGCGCCCCCGTGAGACCTGGTGCATAAGTATAAAAGGTGCAATCACACCAAACCTATTTGCGTCCATGACAGGCAGCTGCTTACACACACACACACACACACACACACACACGAACGAAACGCTAAGCATCTGCGCCCATTGGCCTTAATAAAGCATGTGTATGTCTGCGTGTGTGTGTGTGAGCGCGTGTGCACGCAACACGTGCACTACAGAAAGGAAGATGAACACGACATGCAACTTCCAGCACTTGCACGTGCACCCTGCTTATGCAAGTTGCATGCCCTGCTTGCAGGACTACACCTGACCAACAAGGATTCATCTCTATGCCAAAGCATTGCATGTTCCTTCACACATGAAAAAGTTGATGTTACATAGGTGCTTGGGGGAAGTGCACTAAACACCTGTGAGTCAGCGAGTGCTCGTAATCATGAGTCAGCGAGTGCTGCAGCATATGCAGGCATGTTGTTCTGAGCTGCTCCTGCACCCTCTCCCTCGCCACTCTTGCACAGCCTGCCCTGCCTCCAACCTCCCTTGTTCATCCTGCCACCTCCAACAAGCAGGGCAAGCCCCACCTCATAGCGATCCATGGTCACGAACATGCGTCCACCTCCAGAGGCAATCTTGCAGTCCACGCCGTGCTTGGCGTTGAGGGCAGCCAGCTCCTCGTCCAGCTGCTGGATGAACTGGATAGAGGAGCCATCCGGCACGTCCCGGCCGTCTGTGAGCACATGCAGGCGCACCCGCTTTGCCCCCCGCTCCACGGCGCCCTTCACCGTCAGCACCACCTGGTCGTAGCGTGAGTGCACGCCCCCATCCGACAGCAGGCCGATCATGTGCAGCGTGTTGTGCTCGAAGGCCTGGCTGATGTGCTTCCAGCCCTCAGACTCAAAGATGCCTCCAGTCTGCAAGGCAATGTCCACCAGGCGGGCGCCCTGGTCCACCACCTGGCCTGAGCCCAGGGCGTTGTGCCCCACCTCTGAGTTGCCCATGTCTGCGTCCGTGGGCAGGCCCACTGCAGTGCCATGGGCCCGCAGGGTGCGAGCGCGCTTGGCCACGCTCTGGAGCTTGCTCACAACAGCAGGCTTGGCCACGTGGACGGCGTTGTACTCATCTGTGTACATGAGTGAGTGAGTGAATGAGTGGTGTGGTGGCAGGAGAGAGGGGAGCAAGGGGGTAGGTAAGAGAGGAGAGAGGTGAGCAAAGCGCAGCGCACACTCCATGCACAGCGCGGTGGACACTCTTGAGTCTTCCACTGACTTATTAGAGTCCATACCCACCCTTGAACTCGTTCTCGCCAAAGCCATCCAGGATCACAATCAGCACTGGGCCCTCAGGTTTGGGGATGGTGGGGTGGGGTGCCAGCGCAAACTCAGGATCAACATTGCCGTTTGCAGCAGTAGGTGCCATGGCCTGAGAGGGAGCTACCTCCTTCACAGCTGTCGGCTCCTGGACTTCTGCAACAGCCTGTGGGCCACAGCAATTCATTCAAATTTGTTTTTGTGTGAGTTTCCCCATTGGTTAGTGGCACATGATTTGCAAGAAATCAGAGCTCCCCGCACCTTATGAAGCAGAATTTAATGGTTTATCACAAAGCTGCTGTCCTTTGAGAATCTCAAGTGAGGTTTCCGCCTTTCAATCGCGTCGAGCGCAGATCATTCTTCATTCAGGGGAAAAGAAAGCAATATACCGGTAATCTATATGTTATGTATATATATTCCGTTATATATGTTGCTTACATGAATCCAAGCGACTGATCATTCAAGCTGGAGGCGCTTTGTGTTACTGTGCCTGTGGTTTTTCAGATAGTGAGTAGTCAGCCATGAGCTCAGTCAGCATTTATGTGCTGCAACCATGCAAGCAAACACCACACACACACACACACACACACACACACACACACACACACACACACACACACACACACACACACACACACACACACACACACACACACACACACACACACACACACACACACACACACACGCACGCACGCACGCACGCACACACACACACACACAATCACACACACGACACACACACATGCACACACACACACACACACACACACAATCACACACAATCACACACACACACACACACGCACGCACGCACACACACACACCCAATGCACACAACGTACACATGAACACACACGCACACACACACACACACACACAAACACAATGCACACACATATGCACACACACACACACACAAACACAATGCACACACATATGCACACACGCGCACACACACACACAAGTATCCACGCATGCACACATGATACAAGTGCTCAAACATGCAGCACACATGCACACACATGCGTGCGCGCGTGCGCGACCGCGCACACACACACACACACACACACATCCACGCATGCACACATGGTTCAAGTGCAAGTGCTCACACACGCACACACACAAACACACAGACACAAACACAGACACAAACACACACATGACAAACTCATGCACTCATGCTTAAATGAAACACACAATTGCAAGTGCTCACACATGCACACACATTCCTTCCCTCCATCCACTAAATCTCAGAGGGCATAACCGATGCCACCCCGCAAGAGGACACGCAAAGGGGAAGCTGCAAAGGAGGAGGATGCACAGCCCTCTCCAGGCCAGGACGGCTTTGCCAGCGACGAGGACATGGGCTACAATGCAGCACCGCAGCCTAGCCAGAGGCGATCAGCCTCAAGGAGGGGCAAGGTGGGCTGCATGTGGTTGTTCTTAAAACACGATTGATGGCTTGCAAATAGGTCCCAGTGTGAGGTTCCAGAGGACATCCTGAAAGATGCACCCAGGACGCAACTTTTCAGTGAAGATGTTGAGGTTTAATGACATGCCGGGGCATGTGTTTTTGCCTTACGCCTACACTGCAGAGTTTCGTCCTCCCCCTCTTTTGGAAGCGCTGGGCCTCCTTTTGCTGGCCAGCCAAGTCCTACTGACCTATCCCCAACATTTGCTGTGTAATACTTCCTTTATCCATACATGCCACATGAACCACCATCAACACTTACCAGCATTCCCCTGGCCAAATGCAGGCCCCAATCGGTGGGCGTGCTCCTGACGTCCACTTGCCTCCTGCCCAAGATCACACCCTATCCCCTGTGGAGCTGGCAGATTGGGAGGATGCGCAGCATGATGAAATGCTGCACCAGGGCAAAGGTGCGTAGATTGAGAGGGTACACGGCATGATGAAATGCTGCACCAGGGCGAAGGTGTGCTTCCTGTGCTGCAGTGCTACAGTATTGCTGTTCTTCAGAACACTGTTACACAGCGGTGTTGGCTGCAGCACTCGTTGAGCATTGAGCGTTGAGCAATGCATTTTGTTCCTGCCTGCACTGTGGCTGGCTTTGCCAGCACGTTTGTTCATCCACTTGCGTCAAGTTTCACAGAATTGCCAAGTTTGGCTGCACTTCAAGAGCTGCGCTTGTTGGCTAACACGCGACCCGAACTTGTCCACCTCCCCATGTTTCTTAGATAAGAATTTATGAGCACCCAGCTTTCCTGTACAGACAAATTTTATGACAGCGTGAGCCATGCCACGCCTCTTGCTTTGCTGTGCTGCAGCCAAGCAGTCAGGAGTTTCGACTAAAGGCATTTTGTTCCGTGACCCGTATACTGTGCTGCAGGCCCAAGCTCGACCTCCATTATGAATGAAATGGCTGAGGCTGTGGTCAAGGTCTTTTGTGGTATGTGTGCTGTGCGTTATGGATGAAACGGCAGGACTGTATGGTTTTTTATGAATGAATCGGTAGAAGCTGTGATCAAGGTCTTCTGCAGTTAGTGTGCTGTGAGTTTTGAGTCAATTGGCTGGATTCTTTGATAATGTATGAATGAAATGGCCGAGGCTGTGATCAAGGTCTTTTGCAATACATGTGCTGTGAGTTATTCATTAAATGGCAGGATTTTGTTATTTTTATGAATTGGCAAAAGCTGTGATTAAAGTCATCTGCAATTAGTATGTGGCTTGATATGGATAAGATAGCCCAATTCTTGCTTGATCATGATTGAGTTGGCTGGATCCTGTGAATCGTTATGAGTGAAATGGCTGGATTCTGTCAACTGTTATGAATGAAGTGGCTGAATTATGTGATTGATTTTGAGCAAATGGCTGGAGCTGTGGTCATGGTCTCCTGCAGCATAAACCTGACACGTGGAAACCTGCTTCAGGGGGTGCAAACTCATGCTCCGAACGTTCCAGGTTTGTTAATTACGTGAGGTGCATGCATGTCACCTCTCATTCTATCAGCTTGCCAATTGTGTCTGCTGCAAGCCAACACCCTCAAGTGGACAAGTGCTGTTCTGGTGTTGTCTGTTTCTCCAAAAGTTCTCTCTCTGTTACTGTGGCATTCGTGGAGTGCATGCTGCAAACTCCATAGTTTGTCACATCACCTCTTGGCATTCCTTCATTCTTGCTGAAAGCTCCTTTGTTTATGCATTCCAGCGCAACAGTTTTTGATTGCATGGCCAAAACCTCATTCCTTGATGCTCTCAGAGGCTGCCAAAGTACACAATTTCCATCCTTCCCAAGCACGGCCCACTTCCGATTCTTTCACATTTGTCATGAGCACGTCGCTGCATCCGTGAGTGATGGCGCAGAGAGCTGCTGTGCACTGTTCGTTGCTGCTGCAGCCCTGTGAGAGTCAATATATATGTGCTGTGCTCTGTTCATTGACGATGCAGCACTGTGAGAGGCAATATATATGTGCTGTGCTCTGTTCATTGACAATGCAGCACTGTGAGAGGCTATATATACATGCTGTGCACTGTGAGAGGCTATATATATATATATATGCTATGCACTGATCGTTGACGCTGCAGCACTGTGAGAGGCTACATGTATGCATGTGCTGTGCACTGTTCATTGCCAATCTCGCACAGCTTGCATGTGCATTCTTTTGTGTGCGTCATCTGCTCATGTGTGAAGCCATCTGCTTGAATATGCAGCTATCAGCTCATAGTGCGCTCGAGTGGCTCATCTGGGCCGCTGTCCCCTCATGTGTGCACATTGGCTCATATGGGCAGCCATTTGCTTATGTGTGCATTCATCCATTCTCGTGTGCACTCATTGGTTCCCTGCCTGCTGGTTTGCTCGCAGTGCACTGCCAGAGCAACTTCTCCTTGCCATGGTGCGTATTGATGATGATGTTGAAAAGGAATACAGCAGAAAAGATGCATGTAGGTGGAGTGCTCCTGGTTTGTGCGCAGTGCAATGCCAGAGGTAACTTCTCCCTGCCACTGTGCGTATCGTTGATGGGTGCATATGATTGATATTGGTATTGATGATGTTGGAAAGGATAAAAAGGAAAAAGAGCAGGAACTAGTTGTGGGGTGCTCCTCTGCTCTTGCTAAGGGGATTTCCTCCCTTTGGATCAGTTTCCTTCCCTTTGGGGAAGGAAAGGAAGGGAGGGAAAGGGTTGCATAGCCATACCTGCCACCGAGGGCAATCTAGCTGAGCCAAGAAAAGATGCCTGCAATCAATTAGTAGAACAAAATTAGGATGGTACTCCTTGACCGCAGCATGTCAGGCACTTAGACGCCAACCTGGTGGCGTAAGGACAAAACTGATTGGCGTTTCCCACACAAGGCTACTAATTGGCCTCCATAATGCATGACCAGTGCTGCCGATCAAGTGTGGAGTGTGCTCTTGATCATGCTAGCTTTCTGGCCGCGCGCACACACACGCACACACACTTACACACGCACATGCGCACACACACGTACACACACAAACGCATGGTTTTGCAACTCAGGCAGCGGAGGCGCCAGTTCTCGTCTACTTCCTCTGGGTTCATCGTGTCCGGCAACCGCATCCTCACGAACGCCCATTGTGTGGAGCACGCTGCCAGCTTGAAGGTCAAGCGCCGGGGCTCGGATGAGAAATTCATTGCGCATGTGGTGGCCACCGGGGCAGAGTGCGACATTGGTAAGCTAAAACCGATGGGAATATGGTGGGGTGGTTTCTAACTTTAGTGCGCTCGTGCTGGGATGAGAAGTTCATTGCGGATGTGGTGGCCCCCGGGCTGAGTGCGACATTGGTGAGCTAATGCTATGATGGGGATATGGTGGGTTACAGTTCAACATTGGTGCGCTTGCGCTGGGCTGAGAAGTTCATTGCGCATGTACTGGTCCCTGCTGTGTCCAACATTGGTGGGCACACCTTGGTTCTGCATGTGCATGGGTAAAATGTTAATTTGGGTCATGACAAGCACTGCACATAAGATGGCCACGAGACTGAGCGTGGCATTGGTGAGCTTAAATTGACGATAGTTTGTTTGCCAAAAAATCGATACTGCACGTGCGCCAATGGTAATAAGGGTCATGTGGATCATGGTGGGAATTCCAAATAGGGTGGTCATGGGGATTGAGTGCAACATTGGTAGGCTTACCTGCAACCCCACCCACATCAAAACACGGCAAACTCACGGGCAGGTCCATGTGTGTCGTCATACTCTTTTGGCTTTCTTGGGTGCTGAGCCAGGGTCCACAACATCGTGCTGAAGGAAAAGTATACTTACTGCCACATAAGCTTTTGGCCAGCTGTGAGTTGTGACAAGCTCCTGCAGTCTCAGTGCAACCACTGATGTACTTTTGGAGAAACTTTGGAATGGATGAAGAGAACGAGGATGACAAAAGCAAGGCACTTCGCGCAAGTCGTGCTGACGATGCCACAATGTTATTGGAAATGGCGTTGCCATGCTAGGTAAAGTTGAAGGGACTTGTGTGTGCACTGATTGCCACGGTGCAACTTGCAGGCTACAGCAGCATACACTGTAGAAGTTTGTCACAACTGAGCAGATTGCTTGATGTGGCCCTATAAAACACTACCACTGGTTGCTTGAAAGCAGCAACGCATGTTGCGACTGCGCACTCTACAAATGTTTCATTCAGTCAAGGATCTTAGGTTCAATCCTGGTACGTTCAAGTTACAGGCCTGCCACTCCCCTCCGCTCATTCATTCTCAAAGCATGGCACATGCTGTAATAGTAGGATAGCATGAACTCCTTGGAGGAGGTGCACAAAAGTCTTTCAATGGCATGAAACAGAGCATACTGCAGTTTGGTCCTGGAGCAGGGGTGAGTTGTGAGTGAGTGCATGCTGGTAACTACCAGTTGTTTTCGGCTCCGTGCGCTGCCGTCAACTTTGTTTCCTCAATGCTGTTTGCTCACCAAGCTGACGTTCTCAATGGTTTTCACCTGCGTGCACAGCCATGCTCAGAGTGGAGGACCCATCCTTTTTTGAGGGTGTGAAGCCGGTGCAGTTTGGGGACCTGCCAAACCTGCAGGACAGCTGCATCGTGGTGGGCTACCCAATTGGAGGTGGGTGCTTTGTGAGCGGTACAACAGGTATACTTACTGATGCTTACTAAGCATCAGTAAGTAGTGCTGTGACCTGGTAGGTGCTTTGTGAACGGTACAACAAATATGCTTGCATTGAATTGGTGGGTGCTTTGTGAGCGGTAGGTGCGCTGTGAGCGGTAGGTGCTCTGTGAGCGGTATAGGTGGGTGTTTTGTGAGTGATGGGGTAGGTATTTGCTGTGAACAGTTACTGGGTTGGCCAATCCCATGTGTATAAGTAGCCATGTGTAAATAGGGTGTCCCAATGTCTCAAATAGGCTCGCCGAGCCTAGAAGAGGCTCGGCCTATTTGGGTAGTGCCTCTTTGGATACACAGATTTATTGGGTAGTAATAGGCAATTATATTTTTGGGTGGAACGAGGGTCACTGAGGGTGACGCCCATCCGCCATTTACTGGGTAGTAATAGGCAATTGCGTGGAACGAGGGTCACTGAGGGTGACGCCCATCCGCCAAATAGGCTCCCCGAGCCTCGCCTAGCCTTACTCTCGGCGAGACTCTCCTAGGTGGCTACCCAACCCTACATATAAGCCATGTATACCATACCAGTACTAAAGTATTGCGAGCACACTGTATTGAGAGGTCCCAAAATAATTACATTAATTTATTTGCGAGTATCAAGGCTTTGCGAGAGGCCTCAAAAAAGTGCAAAATTTACGAAGTTGCGCATTTTAGCGTCTCTATCTGGTTCACTGCTCACTCATCCCCCTCATCCCTCCGCTTACCCCTGCCCCTGCCCCCTGCCCTACCTCCTTGCCCTGCCCCCTTGCCCCTGCCCCCTTGCTCTCCCTTACCCCTGCCCCTGCCCCCTGCCCTACCCCTGCCCCTTCCGCGGCTGCTTGCCCCCCCAGCAGCATTCTCACTTGTGCCTGAGCTCCTCCCTCTGCCCCCAGCGCGCACTGCCTCTCCCACACGTCTAGCTGCTGCTTCTGCTGCAACCTCCTCCATGCTGGGACCCGATGGAGGGCGGGTTGTAAACTTGAGTCTTTGCGAGGCTTTCCAAAAAGTAATTTATAAACGGAATTAGCATTGAGAAGGGTGCCAATAATTAATTATTTTGATCGCAATACTCCCAGTACTGGTACGGTATTGAATCTGCCAAAAAGCTTATGAATGCAGCATACTTATACGGAATTGGAATACGGCGGCCAACCCTACAAATAAGGAAGTGCGCTCAAAGTGTGTGGGTGAAGAGCTGTTTGCAGTGGTCACCACACTGAATTTCTATGCTCCATGGCATTCATCATCACCTTTTATGTTTGTGTGTAAATGCTGAATCCTTTTGAATATGAAGAAGATATTAGAATGGACATCCAATAGCCTGGCTTGAAGATTAGGTGGAAAGCGAAGTCAATAAGAGCCTTTGCTATGTACATCTACCATCTATTTAAAAAATCCGTATTTTCACAAATATTAATCAAGGCACTCTCTCCAACCCTGCAGCATATATAATGCTCGTAATATTTGCGTGCACGGGTGAATGCATACATGCAAACGTGTGTGTGATCTCGTCCAAGGCATTATTAAAAGGGTCTTTGCAGCAACTGCAGTCCTCTTGAAATGTGTATGTTCACCCTGAGCCTGTGTGGCATCATACTCCAAGCAACATGGCTCGCATTCACATGGACATGCACCTGCAGGGGACACAATGAGCGTGACATCGGGTGTCGTCAGCCGAATTGAGGTGACTTCTTATGTCCATGGGTCGACAGAGCTCTTGGGTGAGGGTCACTGGCTTCAGATGTTCTTGGATATCTAAATGGAACAATGGATCTTTAAGATGGAAACATAGATTTTATGACTTCATGTGTCCATGGATCCCTTAGTGGCAGAAGGGATCTTCATGACTTCATGTGTCATGGATCGACAGAACTCATGGTTGAGGATCAGGGCATTGTTTTTTGCTTACATGGAGAGGGCGCTCAGACGCTTCATTGGTGTGAATTGTGTAAGCACCTCAGATATCGCACCTGCTAGGAGTTATTGGTGCCCAGAAATTCATGTGTCTGCCCTCAGCCTATTGCCTTGGTGCTTGCTGCATATGCACACATGCACTACAGATGTGCTGCAGATGTGCTCATGTATTGCAGGCAAGCTCTAACGTTTATAAAACCTAACCAAGCATACTCACTTGCCTGATGCAGGATATGCGTGAAAGATGGCCCTTGAGCCATAACAGATAAAGTTGATATGCAACCTTGTATTATACAATCTGTGTCTTTTTTGGATCCATCTAAATTTTGCTCTCCCTCACCTCTCCAGGCGTCCAGATCGACGCTGCTATCAACTCAGGCAACTCGGGTGGGCCTGCCTTCAATGACTCAGGGCAGTGTGTAGGTAGGTCGGGATTTGATTGGATGCCAGCTGTTGGAGGGAATGTGCTCGCCCATACCAAACTTTGAAAGCTGCCCTCAAGAGCTCGGGGCAGTTTGCAGGTAGGTCCGGGTTTGCTGGAATGCTTTACTTATGAGTAGTGGTTACAGCAAAAGCACACGCCCTCACCAAGGCAGTTTGTAGGTGGGTGGGGGTTTGCCAGGAAGCCAGCTGCTAGAGCAAAAGCACTCACTTACGCCTAAGCTCATCCCATACTTGATCCATGATCTGAGGTTTCAATTTGGATTATTGCAAAGCTGTTGCACCTAGGTTGGGGTTTGCTAGAATGCTTACAGTTACATCAAACCGCACACCCATAGGAAGGCACACCCCATGCTGTCGAGTCCCGTCTCACCAATCGCTACCACAATGTTCGCTCTGAGACGTAGCGACTGGTTCCAAGATCTTAGGCTGGACTTAAAATCAGTGCAGCCCTCTGGATCTTAGTTGAAATACGCTCACACACACAAATGCATGCGCACGCACACACATACATGCTTTACTCCTTGCCTCCCATCTTTGTCTCCAGGAATTGCATTCCAGAGCTTGAAAGGCGCGGATGATGCGGAGAACATCGGATACATCATTGTGGGTAGAAGTTCTGCTGCTGGGATTCCATTCTGAACCAAAGTGCAGCCTTGTTTGACAGCTCAATCGCCTATATTGTCTTGCTGCATCTTGCATTCTCTGTAGCTTGTCATGTGTTGCATCCTCTGTAGCTTTACATCTATTGCTCTTTTCCAAGGCCAGGAATTATGACTCCTTTCCCCCCCCCGCATCGTGTCCTCAGAGCTTTTCATACCAAGTCAAACAACAAACCCTTGCCCCCAGGCTTTTGCTCCCTCTCGACTCAGCTGCAGACGCTTCCTGTCCAGAACACCATGCAAGCATGTGTGTATCAACCTTTGGACTCATGAACTCAGTGTTCAGTATGCATTTACTGCTTCTCCCGGTCCCTGGAATGAACACCTTTCCTTCTCCACCAGCCCTTCATCATGCAGAGATCTCACTATGCATGCTTGCATGGAGAGATGTTCTTGCATAGTGCGCTTTACACTTCCTTATGCTGTGGAGCACCTGTGTGACCATGCAAAGGAAACATCATCTTTATGGAACTGCTGCCTGCACAAGAAAGAGTACTCTTGAGAGACTCACAGGGTCCAGGCATAGTTCACCCTTCAATGTTAGAGATGATGGAAACTAAGCTTGCTTTTTCTTCTCCTTTTCTGCGCTGTAGCCCCCGCCTGTGGTGCAGCACTTTGTGGCGGATGTGGAGCGCAATGGACGGTACACGGGGTTCCCGGCACTGGGCATTGAGTGGCAAAAAATGTGAGGGGGCTGTGCATAAGTGTGTGTGTGTGCATGTGCAGTGTTTGTATGTGTGATGTGTTTGTGCATGTGCAGTGTGTGTATGTGTGCATGCGTGCGCGCGTGCATGTGTACGTTGTGTGCATTGGGGGGGGGTGTGCGTGCGTGCGTGCGTGTGTGTGTGTGTGTGTGTTAATGTGTGTGTCGTGTGTGTGTTTGTGTGTGTGTATGCGTGCATGCGTGCGCGCGTGCGTGTGTGCTCACATGGCTGCTGTGAGGCATGCTGTCTGCATGGAGAAGGTTTCTTCATCTCTCTTTGTGTGCAACGGTTCATACATGGATGCTCTTAAGCTGGTGTGAAAAAAAGCCAGCAAAGGCAGCTATTCATTTGTGTACTTCTGTGGGTTTGGGCGCATGATCCATGTACTCGTGTATCTGTCCAAGTTTGGACGCGCACATTACTTGGTTTTGTATTCTCTCTAGGTTTGGACGCTTGAGCATGCATGCCTCCATCAGAGATTGGACGCACACAAACATGAGCCCTAGCACGATTCTTGCTAAGTGTCGCAATAACAGGGATGCTCTTGCTCCATATAGGCTTTGCTGGTGCATTTGTGCGCAAAGGGCATCAAGGCATGAGCTAAGGATGGAATTTCCGGTTGCTTAGGAATCATGAGTGTGGATGTGATTTTGCATGAGCAAAGTATGCGTTGGCGTGATGCTTGGATGTAATTTCCTGTGCTTGGGGTGCACTTGCTGCAGTGCCTACCATTGTGGCATTGATTCAAATGCTGGCAGGAGGGAACTAACCACAGCTGTATGATTTTTCAAGCATCAAAGCAAGCTATTGCCTGGGAGAAAGCTCTATCATGGTGAATGGTCAATGAAACCGTGTCTGGTCGTCTTCAATGTGTGCTGTCGTCAATGTGTTTGCCTGTAGGGAAAACCCAGATCTGCGTGCTGCAAGCGGCATGAAGGTGAGCAAGCATGCATGTCCTGAGCTCATCTTATAACACCTTATAATGATAACCTTGTAATGATTGGTCCAACTTGCAAGGATGAAGCTGTACACCTGCATTCCATTGTTGGTGAGGATCAAATTAAGGTTGAAGTTGCTAAAAAACTGTGTCCTTTGCTACTTGTTCGCGACAAGTCTTGCCTTCACTAGCCAAATGGTGTCCGCATGCCAAAGAGTTTGAGCAGCAAAAACTGGAGGCACACAGTTTGAGGTCACACAGACACACACATACACACACACGGTATTGCAGGCTGGGCAGCGAGGCGTCATGGTTCGTAGAGTTGACCCCTGTGGCCCTGCGCATAAGGTGTGCTTTTCTGATGGCTCTCACATGTGTTGAGTCAACAATCTCTCTTGGTGCCACAGCAGAGCTTTCGACTTTGCATGTTTCGATTTGCTTTCAGGGTTTTTCGCGATCCTACCAGAGCATGGTAAATGTGGCAGATCCGAGCGCTGCCTGCCCCCCGTTTGCCTGCTTTTCACAGAAGTGTGTCTTGCCCATGCATATTTTGCAAACGATTGATTGCATCAGCCTGAACATTTTTTTGGTATCGGTGTCCCCATTTTTTTTGGCACAAGGTCCTTGGCCCCCACGACGTGGTGACCTCCTTTGATGGCGTTGGCATCTCAAATGACGGCACTGTAGCCTTCCGATCTGGCGAGCGCATCAGCTTCTCCTACCTGATCTCCCAGGTGTGTGTGCAAATGGAAGCGTGGTCAACTGCTTGAGGTCGGTAGGCGGTCATTGAGTGGCCTTCTAGTTTGGCGGGCGCATCAGCTTCTCCCACCTGCTCTCTTTGGTGTGTGTGTGTGTGTGTGTGTGTGTGTGTGTGTGTGTGTGTGTGCATGGAAAATGAAAACATGGCCAAGTGCAAGGTGGATTGGTGAGTCATCAAATGGACTCCTGATTTGGCAAGTGCATGGGCTTCTCCTTCCTAATCTCCAAGTGAGTGAAGATGAAAACGTGGTCAATGGCAAAGTGGATAGGTGGTCATGAAGTGGCCTTTTCATTTGGCAAGAGGTCCAGATCCTCCTTCTTGACCTCTGAGGTGCGTGTAAAGGAAAGCGCTGCAAAGTGCAAGGCCGATAAATGTTCATGATAGTGGCCTTCTGATTTGGCGAGCGCATCAGCTTCTCCTACCTGGTGTCTTAGAAGCGTGTAGATGACAACACATTGAAGTGCAGGGTTGATAGGTTATCATAGGCTAGGACAACAAGACAAGCTGCAGGCAAAGGCGATCCAGCTTCACCCTCTTGTTTGTACCTATTTGCAGTGCACATACAAAGATGAGTTATTGCAGATGTACAGGTGGCGGGATGGAAGTTGGAAAAGGAAGATGAAGTCAGGCAGAGAGTCATTGCACTTACCTGCTTGATCTAGCAAGTTGCTGTTTTTACCTGGAAATGGAAGATGACGTCATGCAAAGAAGCATTCTCTTGCTTGACCTAAAAGATTGGCGTTATGAGTTGAAAAAAGAAGAAGATGACGTCACGCAAAGAGTCATGGCAAAGAATAATGCAAAGGATCTCCTGCTTGGTCTGAGAGGTTGCCATATCATGAAGTGTCACAATCTGCGCTTGTGAACAGACTGGACAAAACCATCTACTAGTTGAAAGCTAGAGTGGAAATGCAGATGGGTGTGGGTGTGTGACACAGTATGACACAGGGGCAATTATGTGCCTCATTTGGTGTGTGTGTGTGTGTGTGTGTGTGTGTGTGTGTGTGTGTGTGTGCGTGCGCGTGTGTGTGCGCGTGTGTATGTGTGTCGCAATGTGTGCAAGGGCAATTATGTGCCTCAATTTGGTAGCCAACGATGGGGGTCAGCTGTCCTGGGGTCTCGTGGCAACACAATTGCTCAAAGTGACACTGGCACACTGTATGGTAGCTTGGAGTGACATGATGGCGTGCACATTGCTTTGTCCTTACTCGTTTTTCTTGCAATGGTGTCATGTGTGAGATTGGGGGGGACTTTTGATGAGATCCTGCTGTCTACTTTCCCCTCAGCATCTGGCATGAGCTTAAGGACTGCGCCCAAAATTGCATACTTGCATGAGCACACACATACACACACATATTCAGGAAGTTAAACTTGCACTAAACACACATACTCAAACACACAAATATATAAAAGAACATGTTGGTATAGATGCTACATGGCAGTGCATGTGCATGTGGCAAACACTACATAATGCTACCCGTCATCCAGCATCAAGTTGAATGACTTTTGAGTGCATTGAATGACTTAAATGCATTGAATTCAATGAAAGACTTGAATGAGTTGAAAGCATTGATTGCAAGGCGCTTGCAAAATGCAGTAGAAGTGCGCACAAAATTGCCCCCGCTT